>JAYESA010000005.1:298769492-298771992 GCA_036927795.1 Iris macrosiphon
GGGGCTGGATGCTGAGGGTGGGGTTGGAGTTGGTGAAGGTGGTGTTGGTGTTGGTGTTGACGGTGGTGATGGTGATGTTGGTGTTAGTGAAGGTGTTGGTGGTGGTGTGTGGTTATGATGATGGCAGAGGAGGAATTATTTTTGGTAAGATCAAAGAAAGAACTTGTTCTTCTTCTGTAAAGAATTCTTCTAATAATCCAGAACCCAATCTTTGTAAAAAAATTATACAAATCGTTTACTTGTAACTATTCAATATCCTTATGAAAAATTGATCGCATCAGAGCGTTCCCGCGGTCGAATCTATTTTGAATTTGATAAATGTATTGCTTGTGAAAAGCCAATTTTGATTGGTTAATCCCGATCAGTTCATCGATGGTTAGCAAGTATGATGGTTCTAATGATGATTATGCACGTATTTCGTGTGTATCTTACGGGGGGATTTAGAAAACCCCGCGAATTAACTTGGGGATAAGACGATCGCCTTCCGAGATCCGGTTCCATCATCAACTCAGTCAGATCTTCTTGTTTGCCTGCTTTGATTAGCATTTTTGTTCGAAAAGATACCAAAGTGAATGACTGACTCATTCCATACTAGAAATAATCGCAGAAAATAGAATTGAGTCCTTGTGAATGGGCAAAGCCCAATATAAGGTCACGGCGAGACGAGACGTTTATTATTACGGTAGGTGTCAAGTGGAAGTACAGTGATCTCGAGAAATTTTGATTTGGTTATGATTCAAAGACGAAAAAGAATGGAATGATCATTCATGAAAAAAATATTGAAATAGAATAGAAAAATCCATGGTACGATTCATTAATTTGTAATAGATATAAGGGGTCGTAATGCCAGAGGAATTATTACCGCAGGTGACACGCTCCAGTCCCAAAATACGTAGGACCAGACACGTGGCAATGGCCAGCTGGTACGACTCCATAGGGCTTTTCAATTTAATGGACCCGACGAAGCACACTTACGCTGTCCATGGTCAAGTGATCCAATTAATAATCTAATTTCTAACATGCAACAAGTAAACTAAATCTCAATCCATGGTAAATAATCTCAAGAAAGAACGATATGCATCATCAATCAGCAGCCCAATAATACATCTGTTCGAATAGACCAAAAGAACAACATAGGTCTATAAACACTAGACTATAAAAGCAGAATCAAAAATAGAAAGTAGTACATGACTGTAATAGCTGAAAATGTAAAGATACCTGCAACGATGTCCATACTCCACTAGATCAAGCATCCTACAAACTGCAAAAATAACCTGAAAGGGAACCAGGTCCTCAGAGGGACGTAACAAGATACAAAAATACATGACATAAAGTAAATACTGTGAAAACTCGATGGTGAACTAACCAGCTAAATGAATGCAATTTGAGGACAACTTAGCGCGTATGGGAAGTGTATGCTAGACATATGCTGACGTAATTCACCAATCGTCATGACTGGCTAGTATATGCCATATATGCTTCCATAACAAGGGCACTCTGTAATATAATAACGTCCAGCTCCAAGGAGCGTGGTATTTGTATAAGTAATAACGTTCAACGTTCTCTAGAGTGTGGTATCTACAAAACCACAAGTAACGTCCAACACTCTAAAGAACGCGGTATCTGCACAAATATATTATATACGTCCGTATCGCTCCGAAGAATGCGTATCTGTATAAAGGAGGTGGGTGTCCCATACGCCTACTAGTTGTCCCTCCCCGCCCAATGCTCTACGCATGTTGTATACACAACACGCCTTAGCTACCACGTCGAGACGGAGTACAAGTATCGGCGTCGTAACTTGGCTCATAGCCTATCGTTAGAACAATAGTCCAACCTTACAACCAAACAAGGACAAGGATTGGACCACCGTACTACAATAGTCTATGTTCCTGGACTACTAATAACTACTAAGTCTTCTAACATGCATCACTATTAGCAGTTATACCATATCCGTCGTACGACCTATACGTACAGGTGGCCAACCGAATACGCAAGTCTGTGTCCTATATGAGACTCACAGCCCGTATAAAAAATGTGTCAAGGCTGGGGAGTCATACTGATAACTCCACGACTTTAGGTGGTCCACTAGACACTAGGTCAGACACGTCCTAATGTCAACGCCTTCGTTGACTGCACCCGAGTCTTTCTCGAACGCGCACAGTTATATAGTATTTAAACAATAAAATATGCAACTAAAAATAACTGAATTTAAACAGTACAACAAGGCAAGGTATACTTGTCACTACCCCATTTCCAAAGCCGATATTTTTTTTATTTTAATTGGTTAATTGTGTATTTATTATAAATATTTGTATTAATATTTAATTGATGGTTGTATTATTATTTTATTGATTGTTTTAGGATTTTGGCTAGCCTGGACCCATGTCAGACCCTAGTGGACACATGTCCCGACCCAACCAACACCCTTGTGAGACCTATTTTTGGGTTTAGAATAATTATTATATTTTATTTTAGTTAGTTGGAGAGATTAGGAGTT
>JAYESA010000005.1:298781992-299052681 GCA_036927795.1 Iris macrosiphon
CAGACAGGGACCCTCTAGTTTAGGAGTAATTTTCGGGTTGGTAGCCGGGATCACTAGGACCTCAATTGTTGTTTATTAGCTTTTCGTACCGGATTTGTCTCCGGTTTTGGATTTAGACCGTGTATTATATTTGATTCAGAATATTGTATTATTAGTTGATGTTGTGGTTATTTTAGTAGCAGTTTTTTAGACTTTGGAGTTGTTAGTCTTCTGTGTTATCTTATCGTGCTTAGATTCGTGATTGAGTACATTATGATTATCATTATGATATTGCTCCTCCGTTTGGAGTTGAGATCTTGACAGGTTTATATATTGATTGCATGAGATTGTTATCTAGATAGTTAACCTAGACAGCGTTCTACCGTCGATGCTGCGGCGTAGGCTGGACGTACCCATGACTCATGCCCAATTTTTTGGGTGCGGGTCGTGACAATACTTGCATGGGTCCTCAAGCTGCGAGTGCCAATAACCTGCTCCCGAAGTCTCGCAGGACGATCCAATGGTCATATATATATATATATATATATATATATATATATATATATATATATATATATAATATAGCATCAGTAATTACACTAGCACACACACAAACACGATTACACTAAACTCAGAAACTTCGTAAGGCAGGGGTGGTACTGGTCAACTAGCAGGGTCAAGTGTGCGCCTAAATGCACGGGCGTCATATTTTCAAATATTATACAAAATTAGTCAGGCGACTCACTAACACATCTAGCCAGTACGTCAGTGTACACAAGGCGGTGAACTCACAATTTCTTAGGATCATACAGTCAAATAAAAATACGAGATATACATAAATAACACTTTTGGTCATAAGCAACTACGTATATATATTACATTCATAACTAGTATTAGCAATTAATTACCATAGAATATATATATATATATATATATATATATATATATATATATATATATATATATATATATATATATATATATATATCAAACTAATTATTAAACACACGTACGCACGCACACGCATACTAGTTATTGGGTTCACCAATACTGGGTCTCACAACGTACATCAACTAAACTATCATGAAGCAACACGCTAGCCCTAATTACTATTCATATATGCACTTACACACAATCTGAAAGAAAGGCAAGGTCGAACCTGCCCGTTAGCATTGCACGTGCACGAGGGTGACTGTTGTAGGTCGTCTTCGGCGAGGTTAGACGGGTCGACGATGACGACGATGATGATGATGATGATGAAGGTGATGATGATGGTTTGTCGCTGCTGTCGGAGTCCGGTGGCTCAGGCGAGGAGGGCTGCTGGACGAGGGGAGAACGGGGATGGTAGAGGAAAATGACGGAGGTGAGGTGGCTGTTGTCGAGTTGGAGATCGATGAGGGGAAGGAGATGAGGGTCGGGAAGGGATGGTTGTGGTCAGGCGAGGGGATGGAGTTCAAGTGGTCGTTCTCGGTGGAGGAGGGGTGAACGGTAATGGCTATGGTTGTTGTCGTGGGTGAAGGAACTCAGGGACGGTCGGGGCTGTCTTCGGTGCAGGCGGAGGAAGGAATAGAACAGGGAGGAGAGGTGGTTGTTGTTGCTGAGGCGGGTGGTCAGGGACGGTCGGGGCTGTCTTTGGATTTTTCACAATTTTTTTATAATTTTCTAGGATTTTCAAAAATTTATTTTAGATTCAAATATAATTAAAAATATCCCAAACTTTTATTTTAGGTTCTAAATAATAAAATATATTTTCTAAAAGTTTTTGGGAATTTTCTGAGTATTTTTAGTATTTATTGGGAGTTATTTAGGCTAATAACTAATTTTTAGGACTTGTAGAATTTATGGTGTAAGTCCAGGAATATAGAATGGACCCACATTATTTTCTAAAGTTTATAATAATATTATATATTTTCTGGAATTATTTCAGAATTTTTGGAATAATGTTAGTATTTATTTTTAGTTTTATGGCAAAACTAATTTTTAGGGCTTCTCCTAATTATAGTAGGAAATCTATGAATATATAATTATCCCAAATATTTTTCTAGGGTTTTTAGGTTCAAAATATATTTTCTTTAATTTTTCCAAATTTTTATGATTATTTTTAATGTTTATTTTGAGTTATTTAGATTTAAAACGACTTAAATAATGTTTTGATAAAGGCAAATCAAAAAAAAAAAAATATAACCAAAACCATCCAATCAAATCATGACATGTGTCACCCTATCAACTTTCATTCAGCCGCTCAACATCCCTATATATATATATATATATTATTATAACCTTAATTATCCCATTATTTTTAGAGAGAGAGATTTTGGAAAATTGTCATCTAGGGTTCCTTCATCTTCTAGAAGCCATTGCGTATAGCTCCGGACTTCAAACGAGGCCTAATTTCTTGCGTTAGAACGATATTGAGGTTAGATTTCTGATTATATAATTTGTTTTACAAAATTATGAGTACTAAATTCTGGAAAATTCGTAGAGCACAGCATGTCCAAAAATAGACGTGTTTCAATATTTTTGCGATTTCGGGAGAACCAGAAATCAGAATCATGAACCGTTTAAAGTTTAGGAAAGATAATGTTGAGATAATTGACATATATTTTTCCCAGAATTTAATTCCATGTATTTTCATACTGTTAATTCTGTAGAACTTCTAGGTTAGAATTTAACCATCGGTGCACGATACGAAACTTGTATGTGCCATAATTCCCAAACGAATTTGAATTCGGACGAGCCGTAAATTCTAGCATGTTTTTGATGATGAAATATACAGGAAATAATGCATGAAAGTTGAGTTTGTGTCGGTTGACTTTTTGGTCAACAGATCGCCTCGATTTGCGTGCCATGAGTCTCGAGTTGATAAAATTCAGTTCCTTTGGACAAAATTTAGAAATTAACCTAAAAATCAGAATAATAAGATTAAAATAGGATTTTAGAGTAATTATTCCAGAATTAAATAAGTTAAAATAAATTATCTTTTGACATGGTAAATTGTAATACATAGGCTATTTGGACTGTGACTTGGACTCTGATTCATACCAGCAGCAGGACCCCAGGCAAGTATACCTTGCCAAATCCTGCAGTTTTGCTACATATTTTCTTGACTTATTTATACCTTGTCGTGCAAGATACCTTGCCAACTC
Source organism: Iris macrosiphon (assembly GCA_036927795.1). Classification (NCBI taxonomy): domain Eukaryota; kingdom Viridiplantae; phylum Streptophyta; class Magnoliopsida; order Asparagales; family Iridaceae; genus Iris; species Iris macrosiphon. Next base: position 298,785,118 of record JAYESA010000005.1, read on the forward strand.
TTGCACATTATTTGCATGCTTTCCTTTTAAGTTGTTATTGTCTTGTCGTATATAGTTTCTTGATGCATTTTTTTTCATATTTGATTTGTTCCTGCTGCTCTAGTCTTATTTTCTCGTTTTACGTACATGTACATTATTGCTCTTTTCCATGTATCACTATTTGTTCCATAGTTATATTATGATGGTATATGTTTACTCTACGTTTCCTTGAGTTGACTTGATTGGTTTCTTTAGTTCCTGGATGATCGTTATTAGGCATTGACTATACTTGAGCATTCTCGATTGTGAGTACCCATTGTGCTGCAATAGAGACTTGTTCATTTGACTACCTCATTCGTGAGCTCCCATTGGGCTGCGAAAGAGCCATACTATAGATTGGGAGTCCCCATTGGCCTACTTTCTATAGGATCGTGATCTCCCATTGAGATACGATTACCCTAATTTGCTTATAGTCATGTTTGATAGCATCATCGGATGTTTACTCTACGTTTCCTTGAGTAGACTCGATTGGTTTCTTTAGTTCCTAGATGATCGATATTAGGCATTGACTATACTTGAGCATTCTCGATTGTGAGTACCCATTGTGCTGCGATAGAGACTTGTTCATTTGACTACCTCATTCCTGAGCTCCCATTGGGCTGCGAAAGAGCCATACTATAGATTGGGAGTCCCCATTAGCCTACTTTCTATAGGATCGTGATCTCCCATTGAGATACGGTTACCCCGATTTGCTTGTAGTCATGTCTGATAGCATCATCGGCATGCCACCATCTTAGATGTAGTAATTTCTTGTGTCTTATTTGCTTCTCTTGTATTTATTTTCTTGTCTATCTTGCATGTTCATTTACTGTACTTTTGGCTCGTATTCTTTTGTATCTTGTTACGTCCCGCTGAGGGCCTGGTTTTGTTCTCCAGATTTAGCAGACGAGGAGTACCCGCAGCTTTACGGATCGACACCAGACGAGGGTACGATAGCAGTTGATGGCCCTGCTTATACTTAGTTACTTTCTAGCATGTTTTAGTTATATTTCCTTGTCTCTATTTTTCCATTTATCGGTAGTGGATTTGTCTCCACCCGACTTAGTATTATTTTTTGCTGGATATTCGACAGTATCTTTACTTTCAGCATTTACTCCAGTTTTGCTATTTAGTTCATATACTATTCTGTTATGGATGAGATTAGTATAGACTGTGACTGGTATCATTGGACCTACTTATTATTATATTACAGCTTAAGCATGCCCCGATGGATCCATTAAATTGGGTTTGTCCATCGGTGTGTGCTGCTGGCCATTGCCATGCGTCCGGTCCCTCGATATTTTGGGACTGGGGCGTGACATATCTGCTCTAGATCTCTCAACAGATATTGTTGGATAGTCAAGAAGAATGCCATGGGTCTTCTGCTCAATGCGTCAGCTACTACGTTGGCCTTTCTCGGATGATACTGCAGCTCAATCTCAAAGTTTGTCATTACCTCGAGCCAACATCTTTGTCTCAGGTTCAGGTCCTTCTGGGTGTAGATGTACTTCAGGCTCTTGTGATCAGTGAATATATCCACTCATTCTCCGTATAGATAGTGTCTCCAAAGCTTCAAGGCAAAGATGATTGCGGCAAGCTCCAGGTCGTAAGTGGGGTAGTTCTTCTCATGGGTCCTAGTTGCCTCGAGGCATAGGCCACTACCTTCCCATGTTGCATCAAGATGCAACCTAAACCTTTTCTGGATGCATCACTGTAGATTATGAATCCTCCGAATCCGGAAGGTATGGTCAAGATAGGAGCCGTAGTCAGACGCTTTTTCAGCTTATCGAACGCCTTCTGGCACTCCTCTGACCAGGTGAACTCCTGTTCCTTACGGATTAAGCAAGTTATTGGCTCTGTGATCCTTGTGAAGTTCTCTACGAACCTTCGGTAATATCCGGCAAGTCCTAGGAAACTCCTCACCTCTGAGACGTTGGTAGGGGTCGACCACGTCTCTACTGAGGAAATCTTTATTGGATCTACCGAAATACCATCTCCTGAGATAACGTGTCCAAAAAAAGTGATATGATCTAGGAAAAACTCGTATTTGCTCAGCTTTGTATAGAGTCTCTCATGCCTTAGCATCTCTAACACCAGTCTCAAGTGTTCTCTGTGCTCCTTGTAGCTCCTTGAATACACCAAGATGTCATCGATGAAGACTACCACGAACTGGTCCAGAAACTGGTGGAAGACTCTGTTCATCAGGTTCATAAATACGGCAGGTGCATTTGTCAGTCCAAAAGGCATCACCAAGAACTTGTAGTGACCATAACGAGTCCTGAATGCTGTCCTTGGGATGTCTTCTCTTCGCACTTTAACCTGATGATAACCTAATCTCAAATCTATCTTTGAGAACACCACCGCTCCTGTCAGTTGGTCGAACAGATCATCAATCCGTGGCAGAAGGTACTTGTTTTTTATTGTCAAAGCATTAAGGGCTCAGTAATCAATGCACATACGAAATATTCTATCCTTCTTTGGTACAAACAATACTGGTGCTCCCCAAGGCGATGCACTAGAACGAACAAACCCCTTGATCTGTAACTCTTCTAGTTGTAGCTTTAGTTCATCCAATTCTTTCTTTGTCAATCGGTACACATTTGAAGATATCGGTGCTGCTCCTGGCACTAACTCAATAGTGAACTCTACCTCTCTATCAGGCGGTAGGCCTGGCAACTCCTCCGAAAATACATCCTCGAATTCTGCAACAATTACTGGGGGAGCCGTCTCATAGCCATGTAAGCTCTAGGTGTCTGGCCTACTCCTTGCTCGATGGTGCCCCACATGTACTCGAACTCTGGGTGATCTGGTGGTCTAAAAATGACGCTACCCCTCCGGCAGTCTAGTATAGCATTGTACTGGCTTAACCAGTCCATGCCTAAAACAACGTCGAAGTTTGGCATCGAGAGTACTAAAAATCGTGCTCTCATCTCCCTACTACACACGACTATGGAGCATGTTCTAATAGTGCTGGTAACCGGTACGATGCCTCCTCCGGTAAGAATCTTCCAACTCTTAGGCAAGGAAAAAGTAGCTACCTTATGCATGGCTACGAAACTACTAGATATGAAAGATAGTGTAGCGCCAGAATCAAATAATGCAGTTGCAGGTAATGACGCAACCAAAATGGTACCTGTGATAGTTTCCCCTTTGGTTCCTCCGCAACCGCCGCTAGTACAAAGGCCTGTCCGTGCCTCTGCCCTCCGGGGGCTGGTGGACGCTGACCTCCAGTTGGGGGTAGTATCCTCTGGACTGGTGTTGTTGGCCTTTGTCCGATTTGGGGTACTGTCTCTCTGCGTTGTGGGCAGTCTCTGGCCAGGTGTTGACTTGCTCCACATATCATGCACAGTCCAAGCTTCTTCCGATAGTCTCTAACGAAATATCCCTTCTTGCTACAATGGTGATAAGTCAGAAGTTCCTTGTGATGATATGGCAATGTCCTTTGTTGTGCCTGCATTCCTGGACGATAGATTGGCCCTCCTGCTCTGGGCTTGGCTTTGGCTGGTATGGTCGTGCTGGAGAGCCTCGCTCCTCTGCTAATGGCCTCCTAGATTCTTGCCTCTGAAAGAGCCTCCTCATAGGAGATCCTTGACTGTGTGGTGGTATACCTCTGTAGCTCGAAGGTAAGGCCGTGATGGAACCTTCTGGCCTTCTCCAACTCGTTAGGTAACAGGATGGCACCAAATCGACTAAATTGACTAAACTCTGCGTCGTAGGCATCTACGGTCATAGTTCCTTGTTCCAGGTGTAGAAACTGGGAGTATAGAGCATTCCTCACCGTAGTCGGGAAATACTTCGTGTCACCACCCCATTTTCAGAGCCGGATATTTTTTTATTTTTAATTTAGTTAATTGTGCATTATTTTTAATTAATTATATTTATATTTAATTAATGATTGTATTATTTTTATATTGTTTGTTTTAGGATTTTGGCTAGCCTGGACCCATGTCAGACCCTAGTGGACCCATGTCCGACCCAGCCCCCACCCCTGTGAGACTTATTTTTGGGTTTAGAATATTTATTATATTTTTAGAAGGTTAGTGGGAGAGATTTGGAGCTAGTTTGAGTGCTTTTGGAACCCGAAACCAAGTAGAATAGGGGCATTTTGGGAATTTGGAACTTGTGTGAACCCCTTTATTATTGTTTTGGCCGCCCCCCCATCCATTCCCACCCGTGGAACAGCACCACAGCAGCCCCTTTGCTTCATTCCACTTCTTCTTCATTTCTTCTTCTTCTCCACTTCTTCTTTCTTCTTCCTTCCTTCTCCAAGTAAGTCCCTCTTCCATTTTTCTTCTTTCTTTCTTTCATTCCTTCTCCTTATGCTAGCCCTAACCTTGTATTTTCCCTAACCTAGGTGTGAGGAGCTTAGATCTAGTGTGGAAGCTAGAGTTGGTGGCTTGGAGCTTGAGGGAGGTGATTTCTGGGGTTGTGAGACTTTGGCCTTGGGATTCCAACTCCCAAGAGGTAAAACCTAACTTTCCCCTTGCTAATTATTTTTGTGTAGTGTAATTAATAGTTTATAACCTTTCTAGACCCTTAGGCTACCCGTGGGAGAAAGTTGGAACTAGTTTGGTTGAGTTTAGAGACTTTGACATTAGGTTTTGTGTCGATTTAGGGTGGAATCCGAAATTGGCCCAATTTTGGGTGATGCCCTAGGTTAGACGGACCTAGGTAGATGTTGTCGGGTGTCTAGAGGGTGAGTGCGTGTCTCCGTTCGGACACGGGAAGCCGTGTCGCAGAAAAATGGGCGTTTCGGGCAAAATTGGGGCTTTTCGTCGTCGCCGATTCTAAGTACGTGCGCGTTTCCGCCTCGGACCTAGAATCGACGCTAGAGCACTTTTTCTAGGATCTAGACATCGTTTAGAGCACGTGGGTAAATTTTGGGCCGATTCCGAGTTCGTTTGGTGTGCGTTTCAGGAGATTTTTCGAGCCGCGCACCACGTGTTCGTCGAAAGGACCGAACGGCCATTTCGACTTGGTTTTCTTGTTTCGGGCTTGTGCGCGCGTTGGGTTAGTATCGGAGAGTGTGTGCTAGAGTTTTCGAGTTATATTTTATATATTTTAGGGTGTTGGTGAGTGTCGGGGTCGTTGGGCTTGAGTAGGGCGTGTTGTTTGTGTGTTGTTGTGTGTTGTGTTGTGTTAGTGTATATGTGTCTATATATATATATATATATATATATATATATATATATATATATATATATATATATATATATATATATGTATATATTTATATGTATGTGTGTTTATGTAAATATATTTATATATATAGGTATGTATATTTATATCTATGTGCTTGTGGGTGTAAATGTCTATGTGTATATATATATATATATATATGTATATGTGTAAGTGTGCTTGTGTGTATATGTATATATATATTTGAATGTGTATGCGTATATATATGTATCTTAGAGTGTGTGTGTGTATTGGTATGTATATATATATATATTTGTATTTGTGCATATATATATTAATATGTGTGTTTATATATATATATATAGCTATGTATATATTTGTATGTGTGTGTGTGTTTTAGTGTGTGTGTGAGTGTGTTAGAGTGTGTTAGTATATAGATATATAGGTGTGTATATATATGTATCTAGTTATATATATATAGATATATATATATATGTATGTATATATATATAGAGAGAGAGTGATATATATATATAAGTATATAGGCGTGTGTGTGTGTGTGTTTGTGATGGAGGGGGGAACCAAAACAGCAAGCAGTGGCAGCAGTGCAGCAGCAGCACATCACCAGCAGGGAGCTGCAGCAGCAGCAGCAAAGAGCAGTAGCAGCAGCAATACGAAGCACAGCAGCAGCAGTAGCAGTACATGCAGCAGCAGGGCAACAGCAGCTCCAGCAGTAGTAGCTAGTGAGGGAGAGTGAGAGATTGATATATATATATACATATGTTGATAGATAGGTAGATATATCAATAGATAGATAGGTAGATAGATGAATATGTTAGATAGATAAGTTAATAGATAGATAACTAGATAGATATTAGTATCTAGATCTAGATAAATAGATAGCTAGATAGATGGATTGATAGTTAGTAAATGGATAGATTGATAGATATATATGCTAGATTAATAGATAGATAGAGTACTAGGTAGATTAGATAGTTAGTTAAATAGATAGACATATAGATAATTACATAGATAGATAGTTAAGTTATTAGTTAGATAGTTGGTTTGATAGTTAGGTAAATAAGATAGATAGGTAGTTAGTAGATACATAGATAGATAGATCTATCTATGGAAAGATAGATAGGTAGGTATATGGTAGATACCTATATCTATATATATATATATATATATATATATATATATATATATATATATATATATATATATACCTAGAGCTAGATATATATATATATATATATATATATATATACCTAGAGCTAGATATATATTATATATATATATATATATCTAGCTCTAGGTATATATATATATATATATATATATATATATATATATATATCTAGCTCTAGGTATATATATATATATATATATATATATATATATATATATATATATATATATATACCTAGAGCTATATATATATATATATATATATATATATATATATATATATATATGTAAGGTAATGGGTATCGTGTATATGTGTGTGGATATCTATATATATATGCATATAGATACTTAGATATATATAAATATGGTAGATATATATATTTTCTAGCCTAGATTAATAACTAGGTATATAATTATTAGTTAGATAGCTAGTTAGAGGGGTTTGAGAGCGGTATCTCAATACCTTGAGATATCCAAGGTATTGGGTTTCGAGCGGAGTTTTTGAGCAATAGCCTAGGAAATGTATTGGAGTGATTCTTATATGTTTATATATATATAATTACGTGTGCTAGCATAGGTTTTAGCGGGTTTAGGCGGGGTGCCTAGCCTAGGTTGAGGTATCGGATACCGAGGGTATCCCGGTATCTCAAGGAGGCGAGTTTGAGAGTTTTCTAGCTTAATGACCTCGGTTTGACCTAGAATTTCAGGAGCACCCTAGTTTGACCCAGACTTGATCGTAGTTGACTCGGTTGACCGCCAAAGTCAACCTTTGACCTAGTTTTGACCCAGAGTTGACTTTTTGGACCCAGAGTTGACTTTTTGACCCAGATTTTACTGGTTTGATCCGTTTGACCTAGAACGATCCTATAAGCCTATTTTTAGTTATTTTATATATGTTTAACTCATTAGAACCCTGTTTAACCTTGCTTTCCGCATTAGGTCCTTGCGACACCAGTTCGGATCGCCAGTTGCTCAGGACATCAGGCGAGTACATTCTCTGATAGTTTTTATTATCTGATGATTATTATGATTCAGCTTCTAGTATAGTATCATATGATTATTTTGGCACAACACGGGACACTGACTGGTATTTCTGGATTTATTTACTTGCGACACGTACATTTCATGTTTCTGGCCTCTATTCTGGAATCACCTACTGGCATCACCTACAGGCATCACTACAGGCATCATTCATGTTCAGGCTGGACTCATCTTGATTTACGTGTCGGGTCTTGGATCCACTTGTATTAGTCGGGGCAGAAAAATACTCGAGTAGACATGTAAACATTCCTATCTGGCATCATCAGGAATCACTCCCTCTGGTCTAATCTGGAATGATAGCAGCCGCGCACCCAGTGCGCGGTGAGCCGTACTTACCCCTAGCCGTTTACATGTCGAAACAAGTATTTCAAAGACACCGAGTTCATTCTTTATAGTCTGGACTCTCATGCATTTCTTGACTTGTCTCACTTACATGTTTTTGGACTTGACTCACTACATATTTTTCATGCTGGACTCACTACACGTTCATGTGCACGGACTTGATCTTAGCTTAGATTTCCTGTATCTTGTAGTTATTACTATCTCGCTCTGATATCCATGCATCTTTACCTTTATGCACCAGGGATTTATATATTTCTTGTTTCATTCTTGCTTCACTCTTCTTGCTACTTGCTATAACTATTTTATAGTTTTTATCATTTAAATGGAACTGCTGTTAGAGATGTACTTGCTCCAGTCCTGACTGGACATATTTTTCAGAGTATCCGGAGGAGTGGTGTCCGACGTTTTATGGACCTGAGCCTGTCGATGGTGCAGACAGGGACCCTCTAGTTTAGGGGTGATTTCCGGGTTGGTAGCCGGGATCACTGAGACCTTGTTGTTATTTTTATTAGCTTTTAGCACCAGATTTGTCTCCGGTTTTGGATTGAGACCTTGTTTGTATATTATTTTGGATGATATAATATTATTATTGATGTTGTGGTTGTTGTAGTAGTTGTTGGTTAGACTTTATAGTTGTTAGTCTTCTCTGTGTTATCTTATCGTGCTTAGATTCGTGATTGAGTACTTGATTTATCATTATGATATTTGCTCCTCCGTTTGGAGTTGAGATCTTGACAGGTTTATATATTGATTGTGTGGTTGCCCTCTTTTTGGTGAGGTCATGGCCAATTTTTGTGTGAATTATTATCTAGATAGCTGACCTAGACAGCATTCTACCGCCGATGCTGCGGCGTAGGCTGGACGTACCCATGACTCATGTCCGATTTTTCGGGTGCGGGTCGTGACACGTTTTTGGTGGCGGCCCCATGCAGGTCTCGATTCGCAATTAGTGCGATATCGTGGTGGTACAACAACTTAGTTGTACTGCTGCGAGCCTGCTCTAGGATCTAGGATCTAGGATGAGAGTGTACTCAATCACGACTAGGAACAATTCTAATCTAATTATTCTGAAATTGTTTCTTTTGAAATATTACCGTCCTGCTTTGATGATATCGTATCTTGCACCGTATTGACTTCTTTTGATCTGTGTTCAGGATGCCTCCGAAGACACGATCTTATCGTACCGCCCCAGCAGTTGCCACTGAGAGGTCTGCTACCTCTCGTCCAGCTCGTATTCAGGCAGCTGCTACCGCTCCACTCACCACTCCTGCGGTTGAGGGAGCATCTGCTTCTCTCGGGGATCCTCCTTCACCTGTCGATCCGAGGACTACCCCAGTCATTCCAGTGGTTCCTCCACCACTTCCTGCTCCAGTAGATGCCGCACAGTTGTTTGCGTTCTTCAGGGAGATGATGGACGCGCAGCACCATCAGGTGGATGTGATGAGGCTGGGCATTGAGAACGCCCACCAGGTGGCCATGACAGCAGTGGATAGGGTGGCTCAGATTCAGCCACAGGCAGATCAGATGCAGCATCCGAGGCCGGGTAGTATTATTGACTTTCAGAGGATGCGGCCCAAGGAGTTCCGTGGTACAGAAAAGATCCTGTACGTGGATGACTGGATAGAGCAGATCGAGGGAATCTTCAGGCTGGCACAGATTCCAGACAGCATGCAGATAGAGGCAGCGGGCAGTCAGATGTTCGACCTCGCTTTGACATGGTATCGTACAGATACAAGGATCGCAGCGCCAGGGCTTACTTGGGAGGCTTTTAAGAGACTTTTTAAGGAGAAGTTTTTCCCAGATGTGGCGCTCAGTGCTTTGGAGAGCCAGTTCGAGGCACTCGTCCAAGGGAGCATGACGGTGGACGAGTATGCAGCGGAGTTCTGCCGTCTGGGCAGATTTGTGGATGGATTGAGTGAGGCAGCCAAGGCGAGGAAGTTTCGCAAGGGCTTGGTTATGGCGGTCAAGTCTTTGACCAGGAGCGACCGCGAGGCGACTTTTGAGCAGATAGTAGGAGATGCTCAAAGAGCAGAGGATGACTTGGAGCTCAAGTCCAAGAGAGGCAAAGATGATTCAGGCAGTACGAGTGGTAGTACAGGACCAGCTAAGCGTCCCTATATGCAGAAGGCAGTGCAGCAAGGTCAGGATCAGAGGGTGCCCACTTGTGCCTACTGCAGGAAGGCAGGACACACTTGGGATGTTTGTAGGAGGAGGCTGAAGGTGTATTTGTTCTGTGGATCCGCTGCTCACCAGATGCGAGATTGCCCCACTGCACCTCCATTGGGTGGAACACAGGATCAGAGAGTTGGAGCTAGGCCACTTGTGGCACAGCATCATGCCCCGCACCAGCAGAGGGATACATCCCAGTAGGGCAGGGCTTATGCGTTGACGGTCGAGGAGGCCGATGCTACAGGTGTCGGGTTAGCAGGTCTGTCTCTTTGTTCTTCTTCCTGTCCTTTTCCATTTCTTGTGGTGTGCTTCATTAGTACCTGTTAGACTTTTCTCTGTGCTGTGGTAGATAGTATAGTGACCCCGATTGAGACTGTGATAACACGACCAGTAGGACCCTGATCTTGTATGTTGTTTAGGTAGAATTTCTTGACTGTGATTGTTGGAGGTTTGACCTAGAGGGAGTGTGATTGACTTTAAATTTCGAGGACAAAATTTTCTAAGGAGGATAGGCTTGTCTCCACCCCATTTCCAGAGCCGAATATTTTTTTATTTTTAATTTAGTTAATTGTGTATTATTTTTAATTAATTATATTTATATTTAATTAATGATTGTATTATTTTTATATTGTTTATTTTAGGATTTTGGCTAGCCTGGACCCATGTCAGACCCTAGTGGACCCATGTCTGACCCAGCCCCCACCCCTGTGAGACTTATTTTTGGGTTTAGAATATTTATTATATTTTTAGAAGGTTAGTGGGAGAGATTTGGAGCTAGTTTAAGTGCTTTTGGAACCCAAAACCAAGTGGAATAGGGGCATTTTAGGAATTTGGAACTTGTGTGAACCCCTTTATTATTGTTTTGGCCGCCCCCCCATCTATTCCCACCCGTGGAACAGCACCACAGCAGCCCCTTTGCTTCATTCCACTTCTTCTTCATTTCTTCTTCTTCTCCACTTCTTCTTTCTTCTTCCTTCCTTCTCCAAGTAAGTCCCTCTTCCATTTTTCTTCTTTCTTTCTTCCATTCCTTCTCCTTATGCTAGCCCTAACCTTGCATTTTCTCTAACCTAGGTGTGAGGAGCTTAGATCTAGTGTGGAAGCTAGAGTTGGTGGCTTGGAGCTTGAGGGAGGTGATTTCTAGGGGTTGTGAGACTTTGGCCTTGGGATTCCAACTCCCAAGAGGTAAAACCTAACTTTCCCCTTGCTAATTATTTTTGTGTAGTGTAATTAATAGTTTAGAACCTTTCTAGACCCTTAGGCTACCCGTGGGAGAAAGTTGGAACTAGTTTGGTTGAGTTTAGAGACTTTGACATTAGATTTTGTGTCAATTTCGGGTGGAATCCAAAATTGGTCCAATTTTGGGTGATGCCTTAGGTTAGACGGACCTAGGTAGACTTTTTCGGGTGTCTAAAGGGTGAGTGCGTGTCTTCGTTCGGACACGGGAAGCCGTGTCGCAGAGAAACGGGCGTTTCGGGCGAAATTGGGGATTTTTGTCGTCGCCGATTCTAAGTGCGTGCGCATTTCCGCCACGGGCCTAGAATCAACGCGGGAGCACTTTTTCTAGGATCTAGACATCGTTTAGAGCACGTGGGTAAATTTTGGGCCGATTCCGAGTTCGTTTGGTGTGCATTTCAGGAGGTTTTTTGAGCCGCGCACCACGTGTTCGTCGAAAGGACCGAACGGCCATTTCGACTTGGTTTCCTTGTTTCGGGCTTGTACGCACATTGGGTTAGTATCGGGGAGTGTGTGCTCGAGTTTTCGAGTTATATTTTATATATTTTAGGGTGTTGGTGAGTGTCGGAGTCGTTGGGCGTGAGTAGGACGTGTTGTTTGTGTGTTGTTGTGTGTTGTGTTGTGTTAGTGTATATGTGTCTATATATATATATATATATATATATATATATATATATATATATATATATATATATATATATGTATATATTAATATGTATGTGTGTTTATGTATATATATTTATATATATAGGTGTGTGTATTTATATCTATGTGCTTGTGGGTGTATATGTCTATGTGTGTATATATATATATGTATATGTGTAAGTGTGCTTGTGTGTATATGTATATATATATTTGAATGTGTATGCGTATATATATGTATCTTAGAGTGTGTGTGTATATATATATATATATATATATATATATATATATATATATGTTTGTATTTGTGCATATATATATTAATATGTGTGTTTATATATATATATATATATATATATATATATATAGCTATGTATATATTTGTATGTGTGTGTGTGTTTTAGTGTGTGTGTGAGTGTGTTAGAGTGTGTTAGTATATAGATATATAGGTGTGTTTATATATGTATCTAGTTATATAGATATAGATATATATGTATGTATATATATATAGAGAGAGAGAGTGATATATATATATATATATATATATATATATATATATATATATATATATATATATATATATATATATATATATATATATAAGTATATAGGCGTGTGTGTGTGTGTGTTTGTGATGGAGGGGGGAACCAAAACAGCAAGCAGTGGCAGCAGCTGCTGCTGCACTGCAGCAGCAGCACAGCAGCAGCAGGGAGCTGCAGCAGCAGCAGCAAAGAGCAGTAGCAGTAGCAATGCGAAGCACAGCAGCAGTAGTAGCAGTACATGCAGCAGCAGGGCAACAGCAGCTCCAGCTGTAGTAGCTAGTGAGGGAGAGTGAGAGATTGATATATATATACATATGTTGATAGATAGGTAGATATATCAATAGATAGATAGGTAGATAGATGAATATGTTAGATAGATAAGTTAATAGATAGATAAATAGATAGATATTAGTATCTAGATCTAGATAAATAGATAGCTAGATAGATGGATTGATAGTTAGTAAATGGATAGATTGATAGATATATATGCTAGATTAATAGATAGATAGAGTACTAGGTAGATTAGATAGTTAGTTAAATAGATAGACATAAAGATAATTACATAGATAGATAGTTAAGTTATTAGTTAGATAGTTGGTTTGATAGTTAGATAAATAAGATAGATAGGTAGTTAGTAGATACATAGATAGATAGATCTATCTATGGATAGATAGATAGGTAGGTATATGGTAGATACCTATATATATATATATATATATATATACCTAGAGCTAGATATATATTATAGTTAGATATATATATATATATATATATATATATATATATATATATATATATATATATATATATATATATGTGTGTGTGTGTGTGTGTGTATAGGTAAGGTAATGGGTATCGTGTATATGTGTGTGGATATCTATATATATATGCATATAGATACTTAGATATATATAAATATGGTAGATATATATATTTCCTAGCCTAGATTAATAACTAGGTATATAATTATTAGTTAGATAGCTAGTTAGAGGGGGTTTGAGAGCGGTATCTCAATACCTTGAGATACCGAGGTATCTCAATACCTTGAGATATCCAAGGTATTTGGTTTCGAGCGGGGTTTTTGAGCAATAGCCTAGGAAATGTATTGGAGTGATTTTTATATGTTTATATATATATATAATTACGTGTGCTAGCATAGGTTTTAGCGGGTTTAGGCGGGGTGCGTAGTCTAGGTTGAGGTATCGGATACCGAGGGTATCCCGGTATCTCAAGGAGGCGAGTTTGAGAGTTTTCTAGCTTAATGACCTCGGTTTGACCTAGAATTTTAGGAGCATCCTAGTTTGACCCAGACTTGATCGTAGTTGACTCGGTTGACCGCAAAAGTCAACCTTTGACCTAGTTTTGACCCAGAGTTGACTTTTTGGACCCAGAGTTGACTTTTTGACCCAGATTTCACCGGTTTGACCCGTTTGACCTAGAACGACCCTAGAAGCCTATTTTTAGATATTTTATATCTGTTTAACTCATTAGAACCCTGTTTAACCTTGCTTTCCGTATTAGGTCCTTGCGACACCAGTTTTGATCGCCAGTTGCTCAGGACATCAGGCGAGTACATTCTCTGATAGTTTTTATTATCTGATGATTATTATGATTCAGCTTCTAGTATAGTATCATATGATTATTTTGGCACAACACGGGACACTGACTGGTATTTCTGGATTCATTTACTTGCGACACGTATATTTCATGTTTCTGGCCTCTATTCTGGAATCACCTACTGGCATCACCTACAGGCATCACTACAGGCATCGTTCATGTTCAGGCTGGACTTATCTTGATTTGTGTGTCGGGTCTTGGATCCACTTGTATTAGTCGGGGCGGGGAAATACTCGAGTAGACATGTAAACATTCCTATCTGGCATCATCAGGAATCACTCCCTCTGGTCTAATCTGGAATGATAGCAGCCGCGCACCCAGTGCGCGGTGAGCCGTACTTACCCCTAGCCATTTACATGTCGAAACAAGTATTTCAAAGACACCGAGTTCATTCTTTATAGTCTGGACTCTCATGCATTTCTTGGCTTGTCTCACTTACATGTTTCTGGACTTGACTCACTACATATTTTTCATGCTGGACTCACTACACGTTCATGTGCACGGACTTGATCTTAGCTTAGATTTCCTGTATCTTGTAGTTATTACTATCTTGCTCTGATATCCATGCATCTTTACCTTTATGCACCAGTAATTTATATATTTCTTGTTTCATTCTTGCTTCACTCTTCTTGCTACTTGCTATAACTGTTTTATAGTTTTTATCATTTAAATGGAACTGCTGTTAGAGATGTACTTGCTCCAGTCCTGACTGGACATATTTTTTAGAGTATCCGGAGGAGTGGTGTCCAACGTTTTATGGACCTGAGCCTGTCGATGGTACAGACAGGGACCCTCTAGTTTAGGGATGATTTCCGGGTTGGTAGCCGGGATCACTGAGACCTTGTTGTTGTTTTTATTAGCTTTTACCACCCGATTTGTCTCCGGTTTTGGATTGAGACCTTGTTTGTATATTATTTTGGATGATGTAATATTATTATTGATGTTGTGGTTGTTGTAGTAGTTATTGGTTAGACTTTATAGTTGTTAGTCTTCTCTGTGTTATCTTATCGTGCTTAGATTCGTGATTGAGTACTTGATTTATCATTATGATATTTGCTCCTCCGTTTGGAGTTGAGATCTTGACAGGTTTATATATTGATTGTGTGGTTGCCCTCCTTTTGGTGAGGTCATGGCCGATTTTTGTGTGAATTATTATCTAGATAGCTGACCTAGACTTCGTTCTACCGCCGATGCTGCGGCGTAGGCTGGACGTACCCACGACTCATGCCCGATTTTTTGGGTGCGGGTCGTGATACTTCGTATTGAAGTACACTAAGAATTGCTCCCACGTCTGGTTCTTGCCGATGCCGCGCTCTATGGAGTCCCACCAATGATGGGCGTTGCCTTTGAGTTGGGCCCTCACCGTGGTCATCCAAAGGTCTGGATGCAACTGTGAACCCTCCAGCAGCATCTCCGTATTGGAGACCTAATCTGATATCTCCTCCAGAGTCTCGCTGCCCGAAAATGTTCCTGGGCCCATCTGGTGAAAACCTCGGACAGTACCAGCTGGTTGGACAGATGCAGGTGCTGAATTAGATGTCCTCTCCAGAGTTATCATCAAGCTCTGCCTCAAGGTCTCAGTCTGATGTCATTGCAGCTGCATCATAGCTTGGAAGAATTGAAATATTTGTGGCTGTCCCTCAAGTTGTGGCATCAGGGCTGGAAATGGTGGAGGTGGAGGCAAAGGTGTATCTGCCTGTTGTGTCGGTACCTGGGAGGTATGTCCTTCTTGCTGAGCTAGTACAGCTTCCTGAGTATGACCATTGTGGAGGTATGAGGTTGATGGATAAACCAGTTTCCGCCGCGGTGACTAGTCTCTCGGGGTAGTCGGGGTCCTATTGACATCATACGAGGTGTATGTTGCCTGATCAACCCTATCATCCGTGTGTCCACTGGGTACGTCCATATTTCTGTGGGAAATAGAACAAGTAAAAAAATACGAAAAGAAACAAACATGATGCAATTATTAAATAGAATGTAGAAGCATGAATTATGCTGGAGAATTGTCCGCATATTTTACAGTCAAAACCTCCAACATACATGAAGTCCTCCCTGCGTAAAACAGGGCTTCAAAAGTTGTTTGCGTAAAACAGGTTACTAGGCTGTCCGCATAAAATAGAGATTCAAGGAAGTTTGGGGTAAAGTAGAGCTTTAGAACTGTCCACGTAAAATAGAGATTCAAGGTAGTCCGCGTAAAGTAGGAATTCGAGACTGTCTGCGTAAAGCAGAGATAAAATAATTTGGCATAAAGTAGAGATTCGAAACTGTCTGCATAAAACAGAGTTTCAAGCTGTCTGGTGTAAAGTAGGGATTTAAAGTAGTTTGGCGTAAATCAGTGATTCAAACTGTCGGCATAAAACATGGCTTCAGAGCTATCCGCGTAAAACAGAGAAGCGTAAAATAGAGCTTCAGAGCTGTCCGCGTAAAAAGTCTGCGCATAAAAGATTTCTATTCTTCCTGCGTAAAGTTTGCATAAAAAGTCTGCGTGCGTAAAGTCTGCCGGCGCCTAAAATATGTGTGCGTAAAGTTTGCGTAAAAAAATCTGTGCGTAAAAGATCTGCGCGTAAAATCTGCATAAAAGATTCCTGCGTAAAGTCTAAAATATGTTGTAGCGTAAAGTTGTACAAGAAACTCTTTGTATTTCCTCGGATGAATTTATCAGACAATTCAGTGAACCTGACATCTGACAAAAGTACTGCACGATAATTGAGAGGACGACTGTGATGATGAATTTGCACAGAGACTCAGGTTGTCATTTAGTGACATATTTGATACACTACTCAAAGGAAAATTGAGTCTTCTGAATACGCTGCCTATTCTTTATTTGACAGAAATGAGTTTTTATGCTCAAGTCCGAAATGAGTTTTTATGCTCAAGATAGAAATGAGTTTTTACGCTCAAGATAAGACAAAATCAACAGAATAAGTTTTTTTTATGCTCAAGATAAGACAAAATCAGATGTCACGTCAAAAGCTATTTCTTGTACAAGGCTCGAGGCATATCTCTGCATTTAATGCACGAGATTTTATCCTTTGTCATGACTGGGAAAGCTAAAACTATGACTAATACGCTCACATCACTATCCTTGTAGTTTACGCCTAATCAGGCTACTCTACGTTGTTTATCTATTATTCAGGAATCATCGAAGTTTACGCTGGGGCAGTTGCCTTCGTAGCTTATTATTTTGGCTTTTACGCCAACAAGACAGTCAATTGGCCTTTACGCCAACCAGGCAGTCATTTGGCTTTTACGCCAATAACCGTCATTTGGCTTTTAAGCCAACAAGGGTAAAGGGTCTGGTCACAGTGTAAAGGGTTTCTGGCATAAAACTTGGTTTATCCAAACATAGGATAGTTGAAAGGAAGAATGAGGTTTTAGTCAAGTGTGGATGAGATCCTTATGATCTATTCCTATACGCAGGCTTGTTTGGTATAGTTATGTAACCAAGATAATATATTCTTGACCTGCATGGGCTACCACTAAAACCATGACACGCCCTAGTCCCAAATTATGTGGGACCAGGCCACGTGACATTGGCCAGCTGACACGCCTCCGAGGGAATACCCAATTTAGTGGACCCAATGAGTCATGCTACGCTGTCCTAAAATACTAACAAGTCTAATACTAGCATATAACAGGTAACATCTAATCTCATCCACAATATATCAAGGAATACTAAAATATGTACTGGAATATAAGTGCTGAGTCTGAAATATCATAGTACAATCCAGATATGTCTGGTGGGAACAAACCCACTACAAAAGCTAAAATAAGAGTGCTGAAATATAGAATGACTAGAGCATCATCTATCTAGATAAAGAGGCTCCAGCTCTAGATGGTGAGTCTACCAAAGATCAGGGGGACTCTGATGGCAGCACCTCTAGCTCCTCCTCGGAAGCGTACCTCATCTCCTGCCCAGGTCCATACACCGTGGGATAGTACGCCTCATCTAAATCTGAAAGAGAACCAGGTCCTTAGTGTGACATAAGAAGATACATAAAAGTATGTCATATATAAATACTGAATAAAATAAATAAAGGGTGTGCTGACCATCTTAGTGTATGCAAATGTGAAGACAACCTTGGTACGTATGGGTAGGCGTAGGCATAACGTCCACTCTCCGAAGAGCGTGGTATTTGAACATATAACGTCCATCATTCCGAAGAATGAGGTATCTGCAAATATATACGTCCGTATCGCTCCGAAGAACGCAGTATCTGAATAAAGGAGGTCATTGGATCCGTGGCTCCTCTGGATACTACGGAGTCCAATGTGTGTATCCCATATGCCTACTGGTTGTCTTTTTCCCCCTATACGGATATACAAGTCGAATACACGACGTACATACTACGTAGCTATATGCCAAGTCACAACTTTTTAGATAATCCTGATTATATGCTAAACCGTGATGTGTGTCACATACACCGGTAGCTAGTTGAGTACGCGAACCCGCATCCCAACATGAATTGTAATCATGATGCGTGTACAAGTGGCAGGGTCTAGGAGGATATCAGAATACCCTCGTATCTGTAGGTGAGTCTGCTAATGTCTAAGTATGTTATACTACGTATCGACGTATTTGTCGATTGCACCCGAGTCAATCTCGGGCGCGCACAGTTATATGTATATTGCAACAAGATAACATATAACAGTTTATAATTTAAACAGTAAAAATTTGGCAAGATATACTTGCCGAGAAAGAGTTCTGTATAGTACAAGCGTCCAAAATGGTGTTAAGTTTGGTAGAAGAATTGGAGTTAGGGTTTGGGGTGTACTGCATGAATATATATAGGGAAAGAAGTCGGTTTCTGCGGGGGGGGGGGGGGGTAGTTTAGTATTTAGTGGTTTCAAAACTACTGCTGCTGCTGGTTTTCTTTTTTTATTTTGTTTTGGTTTTGGTTTATGAGAGTAGTAATAAAAATAAAGATAAAGAGGCGGTAGAATGAGGGCGGGGGGGGGGGGGGGGGGTTGAAGTCGGCGCACAGGCGCGGAGAAGGAAAAGCAAAGTTGATTTTTGCTACTGTTGTTGTTGATATTTTTCTTCTCCTAACAGGTCCGGGTAGGGGCTAAACGGGTAGTGGGTTTAGGCTTCGGGTAGAGATCCAATAGAAATTTTGATTCTAATTAATTATATATATATGTATATATATACATATATATACATAGAAAAAAATTAAAATTATATTTGTGCATACCATTAAGCTAGCAACTGTCCAAAGGTCTCCTACATAGAATAAATTAGAAAAATTTTATAATTGCTCCATAATTCCTCTAAATGCTCAAACACCTCAAAATAAAATCTAATAAAATCTAATAAAATCTATTCTCTTTATTTAGTTCATAACTACTATAAATAATTAATACGGTTTTCAGAATCAGAGGTTTTATACTCTACCTTGCTAGTGCGTAACTTAGAGTATCGATCCAATGGAGTAGTTGTCATGCCCCGATTTCATGGAATCGATAGTCGACCCCCGGGCGTGACGCCGTACGGGCCTAGGTTGCTCACCGCACAAGGCTAACGTATTTTGCATAGCGATCACATATTCAGAGTACGCAGATAAATTGAAAACACAAGTTTAATGCATGGAAAGTTCTCTTTTTATTGATATTGAACATCTATTACAAACTCTTGAAGTGAGTTATTAGGGTTGCCGCACGGGCATACAAAAGTGTTGACACAAAATGAGATAGTTGTCCTATACATTACATCCCTTTACTAAAACTTCAAAATGTAAAGACCTCCTGGTGGAATGATGGCCTTTCCACGGAGCTGCATTGAGTTTGGGCCGCTAGCTCCTTGCTGAAAATATACTTCAAAAGGGTGGCACGATCAAGATGCGCCTACAACTGGACTGGATTGGGGGATGACTTCGGCTCCTCGCTCGGATCTCCTTAGTGCGGGGAACCTATTTCAACGAGGGTCAGTACATCAAAATGTACTGGTGAAGGCAAGCTAACCCAACTATACCAATCAACACGTTATTTAGATGAAGCATGCATATTTATTTGTGTTCTTTCTATCTTACCTTAGTTTATTTTACAAGCAAGCAGTATATATATAGAACTACTGAAATGAACTTGCCACAGTTCGGTAACTTTTACCTGCCCATCTGAACCACATGCACAATACTTACCATGTCCTTCCCTGCCACAAAGACACAAGTTAGTTTGCATAGATTTAAATATACGAGGGGATCACTGGCTTACTGCTACGAAGGAACGGGTTATAGTCTCGAGATAAAATGATGTGCAACGCAGGTGGCGAGCCCCCGCTACACAACACTTCGTCCATAACATACGACTATACATAATATTTTGTCCGGATCGGATCAGTCCCAGTGTCCCGGCGACCGTCCACAGAATCATAAGATCTTGTGCACAAGTTGTCCGTGATCAAACAACATTCATTATGTTTAAGGAAATACTAGCACGATACAAGTTCCATAGCATAAACGGTTTTGCATAGTCTATCTGACCAATATTGCATAGCAAAGTGTGTTTCATATGCATAGCATAATTCATAAAAAAGCATCCATTCTAACTAAAATTGAAGCATACGATGAACATTCTAAACGAGCAAGCATGCAACAAAGTAATCGTTCACAAGTTTGATTGACAAGCACAATAATAACCTAAGTCTATTCATTTTTATCTTGACTTCTTTTTAGTTATTACATGGTATCGTTTGATCGAGGCAAGCAAGAATACAAGATTTTAGGTGTGAAGGCTAGAAGATGGGCCAACTGAATCGAATATAATCCACTCACAAGTTTGTTAGAAGGGAGAAGGAAAGAGGTGCTTCAGGACTCCGTTCGTGCGTTGTCTACTGCTCGTTCACCTGTATTGCCATGAACAGCTGATCAATACATCTTTCACTCTTTCCAATATCAGAATTGAAGTACAATTCAATAAATAAAAATAATAAAATTCATCGAAACTGTTCAATAAAACACAAGCAAATCCGAAAACTAACTCAAGGCACGAAAGTAACAAGCGACAACAAAAATTAGGCAACAAAAGATGCAGTGGAGAGGTCCCTCCTGACTCTGCCGCTAAGTCGATCCTAAGGGCACGGTCCACTGAATATGAAAATCGATTCCGAAGAAGCAAATCTATAACGAGGATGAGTTCTTGTTTTAATTTATCCCGATCGAACGATACCATCCTTGTATTTCTTAGCCGTGCTCCCCGAATAGGGAGAACGGGACACCACAGTAGTTATATATGTTATGTCACAAAGTAGATCTCCCTTATAGTATTGATGTATTGTATCGCACAGAATGTAACATGGAGTTAGAGTAGAATCATATTGCATACATTGACGAGGAAGACTATCAAGTAGTCATTTCGAGTCAGGAGAAGAAAAGAAAGAGAAGCGAAAGTACTCGGGATACACAAATCACCAAGGCAGTCTCCGGTCAGGGAGCTGCGTAGAGAAGAATCAACCGTGATGAATTCCTCAGATAAGAGAAACCGAGCAAAAAGTTCTCGGTTAGGATTGGAAGTGGTGGAGTAGTTGCATGTTCATGGACAACTGGTTGCGCACCAAGAAGAGTCCTCGAACGATCTTCGAGGCATCAAAATCGTGTCGGCCTAGGAGGACTGGCCAGCTGAAGTTCTAGTGCAATTGCTAACTAAAGTAGGAGTAGGCGAGTATGAAACGTCCAGCAAGGCTTGCTACTGACCTGAAAAGACAGCCAACTCGTCGGATGGTTCGGGGTGCCCAGTAAGGCTTACAATCGAGCTGGGAAGACAGTCATTCCATCCCCCAAGATATGTCTAATATGGCTAACAGAGCCAGTTACCTTCATATAAATAAGTCATGCATGTATATCGGCGATCCGCATTAAGAAGAGGAGTAACATAGAAGAGCATAATGCACGTAACTTTGCATATTTAGAATGGATGCATAGTATATAACATAGTTCGAGGAAAATATGTCTGAGGTAGAGACACAAACATAATACTTGAATTACATAGATGTTCTTCTCTACTTAGTAGATTATTGATTATATTGCTGCATATGACAATAAATGTCGAATGGTAAGACAAACTCAACTATTTACAATATGACACTCTTGATTCAGACACGGGTATTACTTTCATTATATTGCCATAAAACTGATCCTAAGGCAAGGACTAGAAAGACAACATAATCAGTCGGTGCACATAACTAATAAACATGCTTGTTTTATGGTATTGGCGAGAGGCCTTTCCACCAGCGCATTCAATGTACTGATATCCAACCAAATTGCATGCAGGGTGTAGGGAGAACCCGTACAGATTCGGAGATCGCTTAACGTATCAAGGCGTCGAACCGTACTTGGCATCTTTGAGGGTGGCGCACGGAACTGGAGCTCGGATATATGAGACATAATGTATGGGAACATCATCATCCAGATTGTTTGATTCAGTTGTAAATCTAAGGGCATGTTCATTTTAAAGAGAGAGAGAGAGAGAGAGAGAGAGCATGAGCGACTTGTAATCTCGGTCTAGCACCGGTTGTAATCTTTACTTCATATCAATAATAAGCTTGATTTGGATTCAATACTTGTGTTTATTCTATGTTTTCGCTATGATGACTATGCGAACTAGTTATCAACGGCCGTTTCAGTATTTGCCTTCCGTGGGCGCAACTCCAGTATCGCGCGGTATCACGTTCTATGGGAACGATTGTCCTGCGGGAGCACTGGCGCAGTAATTCACGTTCAGCGGGGGCGATCGATCCTCCGGGAGATTGGGGCGTGACATATTGGTATCAGAGCATGGTTTTATATCCTTATAATTCGTATCAATTCTCTCAGTTTTTGAACTTGTGGGTGTGATGAACGCTCTCTCTTGATTTTCGATGAATGTTCCATACAATGAGTCTAAATATTTCAAAAACTTATCCGGTGGATTATTGGACGAAGATAGTTATGCGATGGACTTTATGACGAGTTGAGTCAGACCTTACGTGAGTAGACTTGTGCTAGAGTTAGCAAGTTACATGAGAACCAGATTAGCTTTCCGCTGACATTAGAAAAATTAGTATATGAGACTTAGAATATCATCCAGATGGGATAGCTATCCACACAGTCGTTCGGCTAAGTTATGAGAATAGCTTGGATAAAGCTTTGGACAGTTGAATTTTATTGCAGATAACGTCTTGTGGATCAGATACTTAGCCAAACATTTCCTGAAACAGAGAAGTGTAAAGCAAATGATCAATCGTTTCAGAATGTACCTTGCATAAATTGCATAATGGACTGAAGTGTTGGGTTCGCTTATGGATATTCTCCCCAGTTGGTAATGAGTTCGTAAGAGTGCTCTAGATGAACATGACTACTCTTGGGCTAATGTGGTTGTGCTTCCATAGAAGTCTAATTATTTCTGCTTCAGTAATATGCCTCCCAATACTGCATGCATTCACTTGTGTACGTAGTAGTTGCGTACAGTCCGCTACAACTCAAAATATTTCATCTACAACCCAGTTCCACAAAATTACAACTCACAATATTTCATCTACAGTACAGCCCAATTCTACAAAATCATTCATGTACAAATTGAAAAAAAACACAACAAAAATGAAGAAATAGTTGTTTGTTAAAGAGTCATCAGTTATGAAGTGTTAGAGTCATGTCCAATACTATGAAATTAAATAATGAAGTTTATAAGGTGGAGAAGATAGTTAGATGTAGAGTAAAAAAATTGGTAATAAGATATTCTACCACTTTTATTCAGAATGGTTTGTTGAAATAAGAGATACAACAATCCTTTTATAGGCTTTACAACCGTACCAAGAATCACATAAATTTCTTACTTTAATTTTATCGTAATGGACATGACTCTAACACTTTCTAATCGATGACTCTTTCAATTCTTTCATTTTTTTTAAATTTAAACTAATATCAGCTATGGAATTTGAACCAACAGTCTGTACCACGTTTGAAAACCCATTCGAACCCAAATTTCTGATGTCACTAACCTAAATGCTTCCCCAAAACCCTAATTCGTACGTACTTCCTAGAGGACAACCAAATATTCTGTCGTAGCCTATATATGTATAGCTAGCTTGTCTTGCATCACAGAAACACATTATATGACATACTTAAAACACTCTTAGAGGATATTAATATTGCAGAAGTTATACAATTAATTCATATATAATAGAGCTAAGGAAAATATTACACACCATTTCACATGATCATATCTAAATAATTATAAGCGCATGCATAGCATCATGAGCAATCAGCCTAGGGTTTTCAACAGAGTGACTGCTCAGGATGATATATCTTTCCCTTTGTAAGAATCCACGGTCGATCGACACCCCTATAGAAAACCTGCAGCGAGGCTTGCAGCAGCCCAGTACTGATCTGCTCCGACGTCTCCCCCGACGTGCGACGTGCACATCGACGACAGCGGCACGAGGCACAGCCCCCTGCTCCTCAGGTCCTTCAGCTCGCCGTCGCCGTCGACCTGAAAGTTTGAGGATATCGTCAGAAGCAATGGCGGAAGCAGGAATTTAAAAGATGAAGTCAACCTCAAATATTAAAAAAAAAAATTCCAAAATTTTATTAGATAAAGTTTGCTAAATCAAGATTTTTGTTGTTAAAAACGCTTATCCAATCATCAAAAAATAAAAAATATGAAAAAAAATAAAATAAATAAATAAAAGCTATGTATATAGAAATTAAAAATTATAAATTTTGGAGAAAGCAAAACATAAAATAGTTGATTTTTTTTAAAAGAATAAAAAAAATTTAACTAACAAAAATTCAGTAGGAATAACTGCCCCCACTCACCTCTAGGTCAGTCCCATGGTCGGAAGGATAATTAATTAATCGACTGTCGCAACGATTTGGGTGTTCGTAGCAATAATGGTGAAAGTGGCATCTAACAAATACAAATGACCGAGTGTACTTAGTATACAATGATAGGGCGTTAAATTAGATGAAATTAGTTGAATATCAACCGGCTTTTAAGTCATGGGGCCTATTTTATATGTCTAAAAGTGATTAAAGGCTGTAAAGTTAGAAATTTTGTCCAGATCCTTATATTATGTTCTGCTGTAAAGAGTAGAAAATAACTAATCACTAATGTACTAGTTCAAAGGACAGGTTGAGTTAATTTCTCTCTAAAGTTTTGGGGATCCAATGACACAAATACTACATATTTATACCTGGCCGGGGTCTTCTGGAAATATGCAGTTCCTTCCTTTTACCTGAAAAAAATTAAATTAAGCAAATATATGAAAAGTTAAAGGGAAAAAAAAATGCATGTATTAAGTATTAAATCGAACACAGTAAACAAAGCCAATGATATTGATTAGGTAAAGGACGGAATTAGATAAAAGAATGATTTTCAAAGATCGATCAGTTAGTTGCATATTACAGTGCTGCTACGTACCCACCATTGCCCATTGGTCATGAAGCAAGTGACAGAAAATATATATACATGTACAGCAAATACCTAGTTTTCGAAGCTAAAATTTGCATACCATCCACGTCTAATATGAATATGATTTAACTCTAATTGCAAAACACATTTTATATTTGTTAGTATTCTCTCGAGCTTTCTAATTTCTTTTTTCTTTATAACTCTAACATCAAGTTATTTGTGGGCTTTTTTAGGGAAAGAAAACAATTAGGACGCTGCTACACATACCGCGGACTGTGACTGCATACGTGACCCGCAAGCCACGTGTCGTCGCGCCATTGGCAGGTCTATAGGCGGCGGCCCCCATGCAAATAGGCGGGGACGAATGGGATTCGGACTGTGGTGTCCGTGGGCCAAATATCATTTCCGAAACAATTAATGTAAACCATGTTGAAGAGGAAAACAAACATGGTTGCTCAAAGGCAAGACTTGACTGTCTTTGTCGATTCGCTTCTAAGACCAACAAGTTCGAAAGAATTTCTGAAATGCTTTTGTCACCTCCCTTTGTGGACAACCGCCGACGTGATACTGGACTCTCAAACTAGTGCTGATGCAAAAGCACTCCGACTCCTATAGAGAGGAAACTCTCTTTCTGACTTTTTTTTTTTTGGCTTCTCTAGCTCTTCTTTTTTCTCTCGTCTCAACCAAAGCTGGTGCTCTCCTTAGATAGGAGAGCCCATGTAATTGCCTACTAATTATGTGGGCTGAAAACTAGGAGCTTGTTACGGACTGACAGCCAACGTGGGCTAAAAAAAGACTAGAAATGACTTTCGGAGTGGGTCTGCAGCAAAACCACGACGCTGAGACAGACTAGAAGCGCAACGACATTGCATGTGCAGTCCTACGAAAGTGCAACAATGCAACGCAACGCCTCGCGCAAATGCAAGAGCATGCCTACTGTGCGCACCCGATGTGTACGTACGAAGTGCAAAGCTAGTGTGGCACCAAAGTGCCACTTTACGTCTGAGTCCAAGTCCATGCTAGGTCCCGTCATGAGATTTGAATCTTGTCCACTAATAAAACCTCTTACCATACGAACCATTTGAGCTAACACAGCTCATGCATATACAAGTCAATAAATGAATACTCAAAATTGAAATACACACTCCTTCGGTTCGCAAAAAAAAATGGAATGATGAGATCGGGTCACTAATGATCAAGTCCAATAAACCACAACAGAAATAAAGGTTTTCATAAAGTCAAAGTATCAAATACAAGTTGAGAGGCTATAAGGACTAACAGTTGCCCCTATCATCAAGCATAAGGTTATAGCATATGCTATAAGAAAGGATAGTCTAATTAGTAGGTAAAAGTGTATTTTTCTATGCATAATCAAGCAGACATGCACCTGTGTCTGCAGTCGAGTTGGGTTACTTGTGATCACTTTGTAAATACTTTACATTCATTTTACCATTAAGTAGTGTATATGCACGTGCATCGTACGTATCTTGGAGTAGATGATATTAATGAGTTGGTTTAACTCTGCTGTTTTTAGTTATATAGGTTAAGGGTTTAACCTTTCAAATTCTATCGTAACAGCTTCTTAGAAGACTTAGCAAATAGCATGAACCCTTTGATTTCCGTAATACATTAATGCATCTCTTAAATGGTTGTAAATGGAATTTATTGTAGGTGTTTTTTTTTATCAGTAATATATTGAAGGATGTTTTTGAAAAGAAAATTTTTAGGGTGAATCTTACTTCTTCTTCTTCATTATATAGTAGAATAGATAGATAAGTTGAGTAGGACAATTTTCTCCTACTTAATTATTGTCACTGAAAAAACTAATTAATGTCACATTAGCAACTACCAAACATGTCATAATTAGGACCCTATTCTCTCCGGCATTAGATACCTATATATATGGTTATATCACTGGACTATTTTTCTATGACCTACTTTCAACCCGATGTGATAGGTATTGCCATGAGGAAAGCATGCCATAAAACACATAGACTGTCAGATGAGACTCACAGAGTAGGCGATCTAGACATGGGCGTAGGGTCACAAAATTTAGAATGGCTCCCTAAATTTTACAAAGGTTCAAAAAATTTACAAAGTCTTTCTAAATTTCACGAAAGTCTCAAAATTTTACAAAGATTTTCTAAATCTTACAAAAGCTCCAAAAAGTTTACATAGGAGTTTCCATTTCTAGGACCGTCTAGGACCCCAATTTTGTTGGAGCCGGCGGGGAGACCCATGATGAACTTCTGCTATGATGTCTAAGTGAATGCAACCAAAACATAACCTCCCAAGTTACATGTTACAATGTGTGGCATATTTGTTGGTATAGGGTGTAAGAACATGCACAAGTACGAGAGACCATTGGTGTGTGAGAAAACCATTGGCATATGTGATCGCTTCGAGTAACTTAGGCTATCTCCAATGCGGATTTCTAAAATTGAGTTTAAACTCTCATCCTATTTGGCATCGTAATTTGAGAAGAAGAAAAAAAACTTATCCTAGTTGGCAGTGCTTTTATATAGAAATTATAGTAAAAGAATACTACCAAATAGTTCTCTATCCTACGTGGCAGAAAATAAAAGGATCAATTTAATAATTTAGTTTGAAAATATGGCTAGATATTAATTTCTAGAGTTAATTATCCAAATGGTGCCTGGAGAATGTAGTGGTTGCCGTTTTGGTGGTCGACATTTTTTTTGTGTTAATTTGGTATCTAAGTTTTACAAATTTGTTTAAAGAGTATCTGAACTATATTCCGTTGATATTTTTGAATAAAAATAGACATGTAATGGTCACCCGCCTTACTTTTCATAGTTGTTTTGTCATGTTTTTGTTTTTCGACTATGAATATTAGTGTTCAAAGAAATTCTACATAAACAAATAACTTTTTGCCGAGTACAAAATGACGGCTTTACAATCAATTATACTTATCCGGTAGACATGATAAAAGTAATCCTAGAAATAAGGCACGTGACCATTACATGTCTATTTTTAACGATTTTCATCAAAAATACCAACGAAACCTACTTCATACTCTTATAACCAAAATGTAAAACTTAGGTACCAAATTAACAAAAAAAAAAATCGATCACCAAAATAGCGACCATGACATTCCTCCGACACCATTTCGACAATTAACTCTAATATGAGAGATTGGGAGTTTTTAGATAGAAACACTCATAGAAATTCTTCATCATACATGAACATCATGTTTGATGAAAATTGGAATAGAAATTATCGTTAAAAAAAAAAAATTATTCTATAGATAGAGATGGCCTTACTCCATGCTGGCTTGTGCTATCTGCTCCACCACTACTGCCCAGGTACGGCGAGCTCAGAGCCTGCTCGCAATTGACACCAATGGGACGGGGTTATTACTCGTTAAATTCAGTTACATAAAATGATGCTCAGAGTAGCAGCAAAAATGCAGCAAAGCAAAGACACCAATGCAGAAAAGAATAGTACTGCACCCATCATGTCACTGGAGAAATTAACAACAAAATGCCTTCACTTTTGCTGCGTGCTCTTACTCGTCAGTACTGCCTAACTTTTTTCTTTCAGTCAGTCAGCTATAGAGAGAGAGAGAGAGAGAGAGAGAGAGAGAGAGAGAGAGAGAGAGAGATGGACCTCAATTTGATTATGGAGGAATCTGATGTAGCCAATGGCTTCGAGCAGTACAGACGCAGTGTCAGTCTGCAAAAGTAGAGCCTAGCTATTTGTCAAGATCCCCTTTATTCCCACCCCACCCCACCCCCCCAAGCACTAAAACATATGTAGATTTAATGCAGCAAAAGTACTTTATGCATCCCCGGTTCAAAACATGGACACGCTTGTGTCTACGTTATGTAAGGGTACGCGTCCTAGAGTAAGACACGGACACACGTTTTAGATTTGATTTGAGTCTAAACGTACTGAATGGAATATACCTTTCCGAACGGGGAAACCAACTGGTGAAGAACCGCTATTCTATCCCCCAGCTTCTCCTTCCTCACCTGAAAATTAATAGAATATGGAAATATATAAAAACAAGATATTCGTGTGCTAATAATGGTCTCTATGACCATTGAATCTTAAAGTAAAAATATATATATATATGTAAGATAATTCAGGGTTATTTGATCACACATGATATATACATTTTATTGTGAACGAAGAAATGTAGAGCAGTACCTTGAAAGTAGACGAGTATGGTGCAACCTTAATCTTCTTGGCAGCAGCACCTGTTTCTTTGCTGTTGCACTTGAAACAAAGAGAGAGGAGCGGTAGCACATAGTTGAGACCCTCATGAAGAAGAACAAAACCCTAGTAATCAACTACTTGACCATAATTAATTCTTAGCACTGGTACTAATAACTAAGTACACACCTCAGACGAATGGTCGTGTGCCTGTCGGTCGAGGTGCCTCTTCTCCGCCGCCTTGCCGTTCGAGAAGTCGAGCATGTTGCCGCCGAAATTCGTAGTGGCACAAGATCCAGGAGACAACGAGGACCACGAAGCCCTAGCAGCAGCTTCTGCCAGCTGCTGGATCTCTTCGCTCCCGTACACGTTTCCGCTCTCCGGGCCTGCTGTAGGCGAGGCGTTGTACGCTGCCATCTGATCCTCCCAACCGACATCGAGCACCTTCTTCTTTTCGAAATCGTTGATCAGTGACCCGCCACTGCAAGAATAAGATTTTTTTTTTTTTTTTTTTTTCCGAAGAAGGTAATTTTATTACTATCAAAGCTACAAACAACACTCAAGAACCTAAGCTGCTTTTCTGGAAATCATTGTAATGACATATGATTCACTCTATAATATATATATATATATATATATATATATATATATATATATATATATATAGACCGTCAATTGAAATTAAATTTTCGGTACATGGTTAAACTACTATCAAAATACTGCAAAATAGCGAGGGAGAAGAATTATGCATACAGCAGTAGTTGGCTCCACGACAGTACTGACAGCTCTTGTTCTTGGCAGATGTCGTCATGCCAAAGGGACATGGCCAGAGAAGAAGAAGAAGAAGCGGTTGGTGCTTGGTTGTTCATACTTGACCAGCTTGAGCTCTGGAGAAAACCCTTGTTCATGGCTTTTCTTCTTCTTCTTCTTCTCTAATTCTTTTCTGATCGGCTCGTTTGTTTGGATGGGGTCTGGAGGAGAGGGAGAATTAAAGCAGTGGGCCCCTCATTTACTTTGTTTTTGTCCCTGGTGGGGTGCTCTCTTGTTTTTGCTTCCTTAACCTTTCCCTCTCCTCTTCTTTATTGTTATTCCTCAAATTTTCTTCTTCTTCTTCTTTTTTCCTCTGCTTGAGCTAGTTTTCTTTCCCCATATTTGCTTTAGCATAAAAGCAGGGAAGGAAAGGTGGTGACTGTGTTAGGAAGTGAAGGTTTGGAGTTATAAACATGCCATTTTCAAATACAGGTGGATGCAAAAAAAATGGGTGCAACGTTAGGATTTGGTTCTTATTTAGTAACCCTAATATATAATAATAGTATTTTAGCAAAGTTTTAGTCCTCTCTAGCCATATTGAGTTTCTAAACCTGAAAAGTTATGGCATGTCTACTAAGGACTGAGAATTTATTTTATTTTTTACTCTCCGGCACAACGCACGGAATCCGACGTAACATTCGAAACTTTTGTGCACATTGTATTGCATGTCATTTGGGCCCACTGTTCCTCAACTTCCACCATTTATAAATGGAAGGAATAATACGTCCCCGTGGTTCGATCCACCGACCTTCTGCCACCCAATCGGAGTCTTATACCTCTCATCGGTAACCACAAGAGTCACTCGAGTTCGATTATAGATTATTGTGCTTAAATATAGGTGTTGGGTACCCACCAATAGGTAAAGAAAGAGAAGAAATAGAGAGGTCGAAGAAGAGAGTGGTCGAATTTCTCATATCTTCTTGTCTCTGGGGATTTCTTAGTTTCTCTGAAAATTTCTTACTAATCTTGTGAAACCTTGTAACCTTATATTTACTAGCAATTTTGCTCTCTGGTGATTTTTACCGATTGTGAGTTTTTTTTATTACTGCGTATTTGTCTTGTATCATGTGACCTTTATTTTCTGCAAGAGTCGACTACCGTGTTCGATGATACTGGTGGTGGTTCATAGCAGACGTCTTTATTAGGGAATAATTTTTATTTTTATTCCCAATAAAGTGGTATCAGAGCTTCGGCTGAAGATGCGAAGGATCTACAATAGTGATAAAGTTTACGACAATGTTCGAACAATTTGAGGTAGAAAAGTTCAACGAAAAAGGGAACTTCAGACTGTGGTATAGAGAAGGGTTAAAGATCTTTTGGTGTAACAATGTCTTCACAAAGTTCGGTTGAAAAAAATCTAAGAAGTCATAGACAATGAATTAGAATGACAAGTGGGAGGACATGAAGATAAAGGCTACGTCGACAATGTGTTTGACTGGCAGACAATGTTCTCTTCAACATCATAGAAAAAAATTGTGGTCGGGCTTGGAGAAAAGTTGGAGAGACTGTACATGTCGAAGTCTGTTATGGAAAGCAACAACTATATGGCATGAGGATGAAGAAGAAGAAGAAAAAAACTGATATATAGAACAAGTAAACGCAGACTTTTTGACCAATTAACTTTACACCATTGGTGCAAATGTGGAGGAAGAAAACAAGGTCATATTCCTTCTTACTTCACTTCCTTCATCGTACGAAAACATAGTAATTACACTTCTGTATAAAAATGATATTATAGTGAAACAAGAGAAAGTTACTACATCACTTTTATCTCATCAATTGTTGAAAAGTCATACTTTTGAGAGTGAATAATTGGTGGTGGTGGTGGCAGGCGGAAGAGAAAAGCTCTTAATAAGAGATCGAGAGCGACACGGCCTTGATCGGAATCAAGGAAGAAGGGAGGTATATGTTATCATTGTAACAAATTCGGTCACATCAGAAGAAAGCGCCTACAACATGTGGAGAAGAAAAATAATCCAGAATACGCGGTTGAGGAGAAATTTGGATCCCCGCACTTAAATATTCCCGCACTATTATTTGCAATTTTTAAGTAGTATAAAATACGTACAATGTATGTGTGTATATATATATACTAAGTATATATACACTTTGGTTTGAGTCGCAGTCTTGAGATCATGAGTTTTTTTAATGAGAATATACTTAGTGTTTGGTAAATATTAATTTGCATGTGTTTAGTCAATTTTTGCATTGATTATATATATTTCTGTTGTAATTAATTGTTACATGGAAGATGTTATCAATAAGAAAATGGTTGATTTCTCAATTGTGCTATGGAAACACTGGCTACTTGACTCATTCAAGCTGAAATAATTGCATCAGTCTGAGAGTTCTTTCACTAACCAGAAGCTTTCCCTCTACCTATGGAAAAAAAAAAAAAAAAATCTATTCCGAGAACGTTTCATCTCGGCAGATTCGGTAAGGAAAATTATGGGTATTTGGTACATGGATTTTTTTTTTTCCCGGGTAAAGTTAGGAGAAACATATTCTCATATTTGATTTAGATTATAAAAATATATTTTTAAAAATTAAGAATACCTGATTAAATAACTTATCTACAAGACAAGGAAATCATATTCCTTAAGAATATGTGGGATACTTTTTTTTTTTTCTCCGGACAATTTTTTTTGTTATTTTTCTATAATTTTTTTTTCTTTTTTTCATTTTTTAAGATTTTTTTTTTTTTTGCCAATTTGTTATCTTTTTCAATTTTTTTTAAGAAATTTCTTTGTTTTCTTCAAATTTTTTTTCATTTTTTAAGAACATATTTGGGTTTTTTTTTAATATATTTTTCATTCTTTAAGAATTTGTTGTTTCTATTTTTGTTGTTTTTTGGTTATTCATTTTTTATAATTTTTTATTTTTTTCACCGAAAATATTTACATAGTCACCAAACATGCATGGATATAATTTTTCAAAGAATTTAATTACTTGAAATTTGATTTTCGAGGAGATAGCATTTTCGGCTATATAGTACAAAACGTCCCCTTAAAAACTTATAATAATAAAAATAAGACTAATACGGATTCTTGGAACTACTAACACTCCTGGTAAGAACATCAATAGTAAGGGTCATCCCAATTTCTAAATTATAGATTCAGAATGTAGTAATTCATTTTGTAGAATAGTAAAGTAATTGAAACCCTATGATGGTCTCGTCTCAGCCAAAGGAGCTATAGTCTAGACCTGAAATTTTTTACATTCAGAATGTAGAAACTCATTTTGTAAATAGTAAGCCTCAATTTAGAGCCTCAAGTTTTAGATTTAATTTTTTTTTTCTTACCACATAACATTTTGACCTATGCCATCAAAGTTTATTTTATGTTGCAAGATCATGTTATAGACCCTACGCATTCTAAAAAAAAAATTATTGTAAACTTTGACCTCAAGATGCATTGTTCACTTTCATTTATTGTAGTTGCTCTAACATTGTAGAGTTCAACCTTTTCAATATATTCTTATTTTTTTTCTTTTATGCGATACATTGTTTTTTCTTTTTCTTTTTTTGCCAATTTGTTATCTTTTTTAAATTTTTAAGAAATTTCTTTGTTTTCTTCAAATTTTTTTTCATTTTTTAAGAATATATTTGGGTTTTTTTTAATATATTTTTCATTCTTTAAGAATTTGTTGTTTCTATTTTTGTTGTTTTTTGGTTATTAATTTTTTATACTTTTTTTATTTTTTTCACCGGAAATATTTACATAGTCACCAAACATGGGATTTAATTTTTCAAAGAAATTAATTACTTGAAATTTGATTTTCGAGAAGATAGAATTTTCGGCTATATAATACCAAACGTCCCCTTAAAAACTTAGAATAATAAAAAATAAGACTAGTACCGATTCTTGGAACTACTAGCACTCCTGGTAAGAGCATCAATAGTAAAGGTCATCCCAATTTCTAGATTATAGATTCAGAATGTAGTAGTTCATTTTGTAGAATAGTAAGGTAATTGAAACCCTATGATGGTCTCGTCTCAGCCAAAGGAGCTATAGTCTAGACCTGAAATTTTTTACATTCAGAATGTATGAACTCATTTTGTACGTAGAATAGTAAACCTCAATTTAGAGCCTCAATTTTTAGATTTAATTTTTTTTCTTACCACATAACTTTTTGACCTTTGCCATCAAAGTTTTTTTTATGCTGCAAGATAATGTTATAGACCCTACCCATTCTAAATTTTTTTTATTGAAAACTTGGACCTCAAGATGCATTGTTCACTTTCATTTATTGTAGTTGTTCTAACATTGTAGAGTTCAACCTTTTCAATATTTTCTTTTTCTTTTTCTTTTATGCAATACATGTGAAGAATTTTTTTATTTTTATTTTTTTATATGTCATTTCCAATGGGTTATGAACTAAGTTCTCTAGGAAAAATTTGAATCGTGCTCGTCCCCACGAGAGCCTACATCGTAATCAACATGCCACGATCCTACGGAGTACATATGAAAAATGTTAAAACATAATTAAATGGATCAATAGCATGGAGACAAATAGAAGAATAGCCAATCTTTTCGAGTATTATATTGCAAGTTGCCACTATAAATATGAATATGCGAGTTTATTTTTTTGTGAATTCTCGACATAACGTTCGAGATCCGACGTAACATTCGGAATTTTGTAAATACTGTATTGTATGTCTTTGGGCCCACTGTTCCTCCAACTCCCACAATTTTATAAATCGAAAAAATAATTGTCACCACCCCATTTCCAGAGCCGGGTATTTTTATTTTATTTTTAATTTGGTTAATTGTGTATTATTTATAATTAATTGTATTTATATTTAATTAGTGATTGCATTATTTTTTATTATTTTTATTGATTGTTTTAGGACTTTGGCTAGCCTGGACCCATGTCAGACCCTAGTGGACCCATGTCCGACCCAGCCCACACCCTTGTGAGAATTATTTTGGGGCTTAGAATATTTATTTTATTTTTAGGAGGTTAGTGGGAGAGATTTGGAACTAGTTTGAGTGATTTTGGAACCCGTAACCCAAAACCGAGTGAGTAGGGGCGTTTTGGGAATGTGGAGCTTAGTGTAACCCTTTTTATTACACTTGGCCGGCCTACCTACCCCTCCCCACCCGTGAGACCAGCAGCCCCATTCCCGTGAGCAGCCCCACAGCCCCCTTTCTTCATTCCTCTTCATTCTACTTCTTCTTCTTCACTTCTTCTTCTTCTCCACTTCTTCTTCTTCTCCTTCTTCCTCCAAAGTAAGTCCCTCTTCCTATTTTCTTCCATTCCTTCTTTATTTGTGAACCCTAACCCTAGATCTTTCCCTAACCTAGGTGGGTAGAGCCTAGATTTGGTGTTGGAGCTTGGATTTGAGGCTTGGAAGCTTGGATTGGAGGATTTGGAGCATTTTGGGGATTTTTGCTTGGGATTCCAACTCCCAAGAGGTAAACCCTAAATTTCCCCTTGTAATTACTCTTTTATAGTGTAATTAATATTTTAGAACCTTCCTAGACCCTTAGGCTACCCGTGGGAGGAAGTTGGAACTAGTTGGGTAGTGTTTGGAGACTTTAACACTAGGTTTTGTGTCAATTTCGGGTGAAATCCGAATTTGGCCCAATTTTGGGTGATGCCCTAGGTTAGATGGACCTAGGTAGACGTTGTCGGGAGTCGTGAGGGTGAGTGCGTGTCTCCGTTCGGACACGGGAAGCCGTGTCGCGGAGAAACGGGCGTTTCGGGCAAAATTGGGACTTTTCGTCGTCGCCGATTCTAAGTGCGTGTGCGTTTCTGCCACGGGCCTAGAATCGATGCGGGAGCGCATTTTCTAGGATCTAGACATCGTTTAGGACGCGTGGGTAAATTTTGGGCCGATTCCGAGTTCGTTTGGTGTGCGTTTCAGGAGGTTTTCCGAGCCGCGCACCACGTGTTCGTCGAAATGACCGAATGGCCATTTCGACTTGGTTTCCTCGTTTCGGCTTTGTGCGCGCGTTGGGTTAGTATCGGGGAGTGTGTGCTAGAGTTTTCGAGTTATATTTTATATATTTTAGGGCGTTGGTGAGTGTCGGGGTCGTTGGGCGTGAGTAGGGCGTGTGGTTTGAGTGTTGTGTGCGTGGTTGTGTTTGTGTATATATGTCTCTATATATATATTTATTTGTGTGTGTGTTCCTATATATATATATATTTCTATTTATATATTTATGTGTGGTTATGTGTTTGTGAGTGTGTTAGTGAGTGCTAGTGTATGTGTGTAGGTGAGTGCTTGTGTGAGTGTGTGCTAGTGTGTAGGTGAGTGTGTGTGAGGGTGAGTGAGTGCCTATATATATATATATATATGAGTTTGAGTGAGTGTATATATATGTATTTATATATATATGTAGTAGTGTTTGTGTGTGGGGTTGTGTGTTTGCGAGAGTGTGTGTGAGGGTGTGTGAGTGTGAGAGTGTGTGAGGATATATATTTATATATGTTTGAGTGTGTGTGTGTATATATATATATATATTAGTGTGTACATATATATAGATATATATGTGTGTATATATATATAGATATGTATATATATTTATGTGTGCGTGTTGATAGTATTGTGAGTGTGTGTGTGTATTAGTGTGTGAGTGTGCTAGTGTGTGTGTGTTAGAGTGTGTAGATGAGAGTTATATATATATAGATATTTAGTTATATATATATAGATATAGATGTATGTATATATATATATATAGATATATATATATATATATGTGTATATATAGGAGTGTGTGTGTGTGTATGAGAGAAGAGAGGGGGGGGCAGATTCTGGAACAGCAGCAGCAGGAAGCTGCAGCAGCAGCAGCAAAGCTGCAGTAGCAGCAGCTAGCAGCAGCATAGCAGCCACAGCAGCAGTTTGCAACAGCAGCAGCATGGGCAGTAGCAGCTAGCAAGAGCAGTGTGCGAGGGAGAGAGAGAGGGGTATGCTTATAAATAAATAGATAGATAGATAGATTAGTAGTTTGATAGGTAACTAGATAGCTAAATAGATATATAGTTACCTAGATAAATAGGTAGATAGTAAGATATCTAGATAGGTATTAGTATATAGATAGATAAATAGATTAGATAGATCTAGATATTAGATATATGGATCTATATATAGATAAAGATAGATAGTTAGATTATTAGATGGATAGGTAAGTTATTAGATAGTTAGATAGTTAGGTAAATAAGATAAATAGGTAGGTAGTAGATAAGTTACTAGATAGCTAAATAGATAGTAGGATAAATAGATAGATAGACTAATAAATAGATAGATAGTTAGATAAGATAGATAGATTTTTAAGATATATAGATAAATAGATAGTTAGATAATTTGATAGATAGTTAGGTAGGTAAATACTAGATATTAGATATCTAGTTAGATAGATAACTAGATAGGTTGACAATAGATAGGTAGATAGATAGTTATATCTATCTAGGATATAGATGTATATACATATAGTTATATACATATCTATAGATATCTAGATAGTTATACATAGATATTTATGAGTTGGGTAAGGTAAGGTAATATATATATATGTGTGTATGGGTAAGGTAATGGGTATTAATGGATATGTGTGTGGATATATATGTATATAGGTAGATACCTACTTAGATATATATATATATGGTAGATATCTATATTACCTAGCCTAGATTAATATCTAGGTATGTAATTAATAGCTAGGTAGCTAGTTAGAGGGTTTGAGAGCGGTATCTCAATACCTTGAGATACCAAGGTATTTCAATACCTTAAGATAACCAAGGTATTGGGTTTCGAGCGGGGTTTTTGAGCAATAGCCTAGGAATAGTATTGGAGTGATTTTTATAGGTATATGTGTATATATTTACGCGTGCTAGCATAGGTTTTAGCGGGTTTAGGCGGGGTGCGTAGCCTAGGTTGAGGTATCGGATACCGAGGGTATCCCGGTATCTCAAGGAGGCGAGTTTGTGAGTTTTCTAGCTTAATGAGCTCGGTTTGACCTAGAATTTCAGGAGCACCCTAGTTTGACCCAGACTTGACCGTAGTTGACTCGGTTGACCGCCAAAGTCAACTTTTGACCTAGTTTTGACCCAGAGTTAACTTTTTGGACCCATAGTTGACTTTTTGACCCAGATTTCACCGGTTTGACCCGTTTGACCTAGAACGACCCTAGAAGCCTATTTTTAATTATTTTATATCTGTTTAACTTATTAGAACCCTGTTTAACCTTGCTTTTCGCATTAGGTCCTTGCGACACCGGTTCGGATCGCCAGTTGCTCAGGACGTCAGGCGAGTACATTCTCTGATAGTTTTCATTATCTGATATTTATTATGATTCAGCTTCTAGTATAGTATCATCTGATTATTCTGGCACCACACGGGACACTGACTGGTATTTCTGGATTCATTTACTTGCGACACGTACATTTCATGTTTCTGGCCTCTATTCTGGAATCACTACAGGCATCATTCATGTTCAGGCTGGACTCATCTTGATTTACGTGTCGGGTCTTGGATCCACTTGTATTAGTCGGGGCGGGGAAATACTTGAGTAGACATGTAAACATTCCTATCTGGCATCATCAGGAATCACTCCCTCTGGTCTAATCTGGAATGATAGCATCCGTGCACCCAGTGCGCGGTGAGCCGTACTTACCCCTAGCCGTTTACATGTCGAAACAAGTATTTTAAAGACACCGAGTTCATTCTTTATAGTCTGGACTCTCATGCATTTCTTGACTTGTCTCACTTACATGTTTCTGGACTTGACTCACTACACGTTCATGTGCACGGACTTGATCTTAGCTTAGATTTCCTGTATATTGCAGTTATTACTATCTTGCTCTGATACCCATGCATCTTTACCTTTATGCACCAGTGATTTATATATTTCTTGTTTCATGCTTGCTTCATTCTTCTTGCTACTTGCTATGACTGTTTTATAGTTTTTATCATTTAAATGGAACTGCTGTTAGAGATGTACTTGCTCCAGTCCTGACTGGACATATTTTTCAGAGTATCCGGAGGATTGGTGTCCGACGTTTTATGGACCTGAGCCTGTCGATGGTGCAGACAGGGATCCTCTAGTTTAGGAGTGATTTCCGGGTTGGTAGCCGGGATCACTAGGATCTTGTTGTTGTTTTTATTAGCTTTTAGCACCGGATTTGTCTCCGGTTTTGGATTGAGACCTTGTTTGTATATTATTTTGGATGATGTATTGTTGTATTATTATTATTATTGATGTTGTGGTTGTTGTAGTAGTAGTTGGTGGTTAGACTTTATAGTTGTTAGTCTTCTTTGTTATCTATCGTGCTTAGATTCGTGATTGAGTACTTGATTATCATTATGATATTGCTCCTCCGTTTGGAGTTGAGATCTTGGCAGATTATATATATTGTTTGTGTGGTTGTCCTCCTTTTGGAGAGGTCATGCCCAATTTTTGTGTGAGATTATTATTTAGTTAGTTGACCTAGACAGCGTTCTACCGCCGATGCTGCGGCGTAGGCTGGACGTACCCACGACTCATGTCTGATTTTCCGGGTGTGGGTCGTGACACATTTTTGGTGGCGGCCCCATGCAGGTCTCGATTCGCAATTAGTGCGATGTCGTGGTGGTACAACAACTTAGTTGTACTGCTGCGAGCCTGCTATAGGATCTAGGATCTAGGATGAGAGTGTACTCAATCACGACTAGGAACAATTCCAATCTAATTATTCTGAAATTGCTTCTTTTGAAATATTACTGTCCTTTCTTGATGATATCGTATATTGCGCCGTATTGACTTCTTTTGATTTGTGTTCAGGATGCCTCCGAAGACACGATCCCATCGTACCGTTCCAGCAGTTGCCTCGGAGAGGTCTGCTACCTCTCGTCCAGCTCGTATTCAGGCAGCTGCTACCGCTCCACTCACCACTCCTGCGGTTGAGGGAGCATCTGCTTCTCTCGGGGATTCTCCTTCACCTATCGATCCGAGGACTACCCCAGTCGTTCCGGTGGTTCCTCCACCACTTCCTGCTCCAGTAGATGCCGTGCAGTTATTTGCGTTCTTCAGGGAGATGATGGACGCGCAGCACCGTCAGGTGGATGTGATGAGATTGGGCATTGAGAACGCCCACCAGGTGGCCATGACGGCAATGGATAGGGTGGCACAGGTTCAGCCACAGGCAGATCAGATTCAGCATCCGAGGCCAGGCAGTATTATTGACTTCCAGAGGATGCGGCCCAAGGAGTTCCGTGGTACAGAAGGGATCCTGTACGCGGATGACTGGATAGAGCAGATCGAGGGGATCTTCAGGCTGGCTCAGATTCCAGACATCATGCAGATAGAGGCAGCGGATAGTCAGATGTTCGACCTCGCTTTGACGTGGTATCGCACAGATACGAGGATTGCAGTGCCAGGGCTTACTTGGGAGGCTTTCAAGAGGCTTTTTAAGGAGAAGTTTTTTCCTGATGTGGCGCTCAGTGCTTTGGAGAGCCAGTTCGAGGCACTCGTCCAAGGGAGCATGACAGTGGACGAGTACGCAGCGGAGTTCTGCCGTCTAGGCAGATTTGTAGATGGCTTGAGTGAGGCAGCTAAGGCGAGGAAGTTTCGCAAGGGCTTGGTTATGGCGGTCAAGTCTTTGACCAGGAGCGACCGCGAGGCAACTTTTGAGCAGATAGTAGGAGATGCTCAGAGAGCAGAGGATGACTTGGAGCTCAAGTCCAAGAGAGGCAGGGATGATTCAGGCAGTGCCAGTGGTAGTGCGGGACCAGCTAAGCGTCCCTATGTGCAGAAGGCAGCACAGCAGGGTCAGGATCAGAGAGCGCCCACTTGTGCCTACTGCAGGAAGGCAGGACACACTTGGGATGTTTGTAGGAGGAGGCTGAAGGTGTGTTTGTTCTGTGGATCCGCTGCTCACCAGATGCGAGATTGCCCCACTGCACCTCCATTGGGTGGAGCACAGGATCAGAGAGTTGGAGCTAGGCCATCTGTGGCACAGCATCATGCCCCGCACCAGCAGAGGGATACACCCCAGCAGGGCAGGGCTTATGCGTTGACGGTCGAGGAGGCCGATGCTACGGATGTCGGGTTAGCAGGTCTGTCTCTTGTTTCTTCTTCCTGTCCTTTTCCATTCCTTGTGTGCTTCATTAGTACCTGTTAGATTTTCTTGTGCTGTGGTAGATAGTATAGTGACCCTGATTGAGACTGTGATAACACGACCAGTAGGACCCTGATCTTGTATGTTGTTTAGGTAGAATTTCTTGACTGTGATTGTTGGGGGTTTGACCTAGAGAGAGTGTGATTGACTTTAAATTTCGAGGACGAAATTTTCTAAGGAGGATAGGCTTGTCACCACCCCATTTCCAGAGCCGGGTATTTTTTTTTATTTTTAATTTGGTTAATTGTGTATTATTTATAGTTAATTATATTTATATTTAATTAGTGATTGCATTATTTTTTATTATTTTTATTGATTGTTTTAGGACTTTGGCTAGCCTGGACCCATGTCAGACCCTAGTGGACCCATGTCCGACCCAGCCCACACCCTTGTGAGAATTATTTTGGGGCTTAGAATATTTATTTTATTTTTAGGAGGTTAGTGGGAGAGATTTGGAACTAGTTTGAGTGATTTTGGAACCCGTAACCCAAAACCGAGTGAGTAGGGGCGTTTTGGGAATGTGGAGCTTAGTGTAACCCTTTTTATTACACTTGGCCGGCCTACCTACCCCTCCCCACCCGTGAGACCAGCAGCCCCATTCCCATGAGCAGCCCCACAGCCCCCTTTCTTCATTCCTCTTCATTCTACTTCTTCTTCTTCACTTCTTCTTCTTCTCCACTTCTTCTTCTTCTCCTTCTTCCTCCAAAGTAAGTCCCTCTTCCTATTTTCTTCCATTCCTTCTTTATTTGTGAACCCTAACCCTAGATCTTTCCCTAACCTAGGTGGGTAGAGCCTAGATTTGGTGTTGGAGCTTGGATTTGAGGCTTGGAAGCTTGGATTGGAGGATTTGGAGCATTTTGGGGATTTTTGCTTGGGATTCCAACTCCCAAGAGGTAAACCCTAAATTTCCCCTTGTAATTACTCTTTTATAGTGTAATTAATATTTTAGAACCTTCCTAGACCCTTAGGCTACCCGTGGGAGGAAGTTGGAACTAGTTGGGTAGTGTTTGGAGACTTTAACACTAGGTTTTGTGTCAATTTCGGGTGAAATCCGAATTTGGCCCAATTTTGGGTGATGCCCTAGGTTAGATGGACCTAGGTAGACGTTTTCGGGAGTCGTGAGGGTGAGTGCGTGTCTCTGTTCGGACACGGGAAGCCGTGTCGCGGAGAAACGGGCGTTTCGGGCGAAATTGGGGCTTTTCGTCGTCGCCGATTCTAAGTGCGTGTGCGTTTCTGCCACGGGCCTAGAATCGATGCAGGAGCACATTTTCTAGGATCTTGACATCGTTTAGGATGCGTGGGTAAATTTTGGGCCGATTCCGAGTTCGTTTGGTGTGCGTTTCAGGAGGTTTTTCGAGCCGCGCACCACGTGTTCGTCGAAATGACCGAATGGCCATTTCGACTTGGTTTCCTCGTTTCGGCTTTGTGCGCGCGTTGGGTTAGTATCGGGGAGTGTGTGCTAGAGTTTTTGAGTTATATTTTATATATTTTAGGGCGTTGGTGAGTGTCGGGGTCGTTGGGCGTGAGTAGGGCGTGTGGTTTGAGTGTTGTGTGCGTGGTTGTGTTTGTGTATATATGTCTCTATATATATATATTTATTTGTGTGTGTGTTCCTATATATATATATATATTTCTATTTATATATTTATGTGTGGTTATGTGTTTGTGAGTGTGTTAGTGAGTGCTAGTGTATGTGTGTAGGTGAGTGCTTGTGTGAGTGTGTGCTAGTGTGTAGGTGAGTGTGTGTGAGGGTGAGTGAGTGCCTATATATATATATATATATGAGTTTGAGTGAGTGTATATATATGTATTTATATATATATGTAGGAGTGTTTGTGTGTGGGGTTGTGTGTTTGCGAGAGTGTGTGTGAGGGTGTGTGAGTGTGAGAGTGTGTGAGGATATATATTTATATATGTTTGAGTGTGTGTGTGTATATATATATATATATATTAGTGTGTACATATATATAGATATATATGTGTGTATATATATATAGATATGTATATATATTTATGTGTGTGTGTTGATAGTATTGTGAGTGTGTGTGTGTATTAGTGTGTGAGTGTGCTAGTGTGTGTGTGTTAGAGTGTGTAGATGAGAGTTATATATATATAGATATTTAGTTATATATATATAGATATAGATGTATGTATATATATATATATATAGATATATATATATATATATATGTGTATATATAGGAGTGTGTGTGTGTGTATGAGAGAAGAGAGGGGGGGGGCAGATTCTGGAACAACAGCAGCTTCAGCAGCAGGAAGCTGCAGCAGCAGCAGCAAAGCTGCAGTAGCAGCAGCTAGCAGCAGCATAGCAGCCACAGCAGCAGTTTGCAGCAGCAGCAGCATGGGCAGTAGCAGCTAGCAAGAGCAGTGTGCGAGGGAGAGAGAGAGGGGTATGCTTATAAATAAATAGATAGATAGATAGATTAGTAGTTTGATAGGTAACTAGATAGCTAAATAGATATATAGTTACCTAGATAAATAGGTAGATAGTAAGATATCTAGATAGGTATTAGTATATAGATAGATAAATAGATTAGATAGATCT
Organism: Iris macrosiphon; assembly: GCA_036927795.1. Taxonomy (NCBI): domain Eukaryota; kingdom Viridiplantae; phylum Streptophyta; class Magnoliopsida; order Asparagales; family Iridaceae; genus Iris; species Iris macrosiphon. The sequence goes on from JAYESA010000005.1 coordinate 298,829,086, forward strand.
AGATATTAGATATATGGATCTATATATAGATAAAGATAGATAGTTAGATTATTAGATGGATAGGTAAGTTATTAGATAGTTAGATAGTTAGGTAAATAAGATAAATAGGTAGGTAGTAGATAAGTTACTAGATAGCTAAATAGATAGTAGGATAAATAGATAGATAGACTAATAAATAGATAGATAGTTAGATAAGATAGATAGATTTTTAAGATATATAGATAAATAGATAGTTAGATAATTTGATAGATAGTTAGGTAGGTAAATACTAGATATTAGATATCTAGTTAGATAGATAACTAGATAGGTTGACAATAGATAGGTAGATAGATAGTTATATCTATCTAGGATATAGATGTATATACATATAGTTATATACATATCTATAGATATCTAGATAGTTATACATAGATATTTATGAGTTGGGTAAGGTAAGGTAATATATATATATATGTGTGTATGGGTAAGGTAATGGGTATTAATGGGTATGTGTGTGGATATATATGTATATAGGTAGATACCTACTTAGATATATATATATATGGTAGATATCTCTATTACTTAGCCTAGATTAATATCTAGGTATGTAATTAATAGCTAGGTAGCTAGTTAGAGGGTTTGAGAGCGGTATCTCAATACCTTGAGATACCAAGGTATTTCAATACCTTAAGATAACCAAGGTATTGGGTTTCGAGCGGGGTTTTTGAGCAATAGCCTAGGAATAGTATTGGAGTGATTTTTATAGGTATATGTGTATATATTTACGCGTGCTAGCATAGGTTTTAGCGGGTTTAGGCGGGGTGCGTAGCCTAGGTTGAGGTATCGGATACCGAGGGTATCCCGGTATCTCAAGGAGGCGAGTTTGTGAGTTTTCTAGCTTAATGAGCTCGGTTTGACCTAGAATTTCAGGAGCACCCTAGTTTGACCCAGACTTGACCGTAGTTGACTCGGTTGACCGCCAAAGTCAACTTTTGACCTAGTTTTGACCCAGAGTTGACTTTTTGGACCCATAGTTGACTTTTTGACCCAGATTTCACCGGTTTGACCCGTTTGACCTAGAACGACCCTAGAAGCCTATTTTTAATTATTTTATATCTGTTTAACTTATTAGAACCCTGTTTAACCTTGCTTTTCGCATTAGGTCCTTGCGACACCGGTTCGGATCGCCAGTTGCTCAGGACGTCAGGCGAGTACATTCTCTGATAGTTTTTATTATCTGATATTTATTATGATTCAGCTTCTAGTATAGTATCATCTGATTATTCTGGCACCACACGGGACACTGACTGGTATTTCTGGATTCATTTACTTGCGACACGTACATTTTATGTTTCTGGCCTCTATTCTGGAATCACTACAGGCATCACTACAGGCATCATTCATGTTCAGGCTGGACTCATCTTGATTTACGTGTCGGGTCTTGGATCCACTTGTATTAGTCGGGGCGGGGAAATACTCGAGTAGACATGTAAACATTCCTATCTGGCATCATCAGGAATCACTCCCTCTGGTCTAATCTGGAATGATAGCAGCCGTGCACCCAGTGCGCGGTGAGCCGTACTTACCCCTAGTCGTTTACATGTCGAAACAAGTATTTCAAAGACACCGAGTTCATTCTTTATAGTCTGGACTCTCATGCATTTCTTGACTTGTCTCACTTACATGTTTCTGGACTTGACTCACTACACGTTCATGTGCACGGACTTGATCTTAGCTTAGATTTCCTGTATATTGCAGTTATTACTATCTTGCTCTGATACCCATGCATCTTTACCTTTATGCACCAGTGATTTATATATTTCTTGTTTCATGCTTGCTTCATTCTTCTTGCTACTTGCTATGACTGTTTTATAGTTTTTATCATTTAAATGGAACTGCTGTTAGAGATGTACTTGCTCCAGTCCTGACTGGACATATTTTTCAGAGTATCCGGAGGATTGGTGTCCGACGTTTTATGGACCTGAGCCTGTCGATGGTGCAGACAGGGACCCTCTAGTTTAGGAGTGATTTCCGGGTTGGTAGCCGGGATCACTAGGATCTTGTTGTTGTTTTTATTAGCTTTTAGCACCGGATTTGTCTCCGGTTTTGGATTGAGACCTTGTTTATATATTATTTTGGATGATGTATTATTGTATTATTATTATTATTGATGTTGTGGTTGTTGTAGTAGTAGTTGGTGTCACGCCCCGGACCCGCCCGGGCCGCCGCTCCGCCCTGCCCCGCCCCTAAGGCCGGGATTTGAGCGAACCGGGCACGAATCACCGTGCCTCGGCACGCCGGACGCGAATCACCGCGCCCGTTCCGCGGGTGCGAGGGAGGAAGGGAGCCAAGCGCATGGCCCGTTCGAGCTTTCGGGGGACGTGATGCCGCACGGGCCTGGGGTTGCGCCCGTGCAAGGCCATATCGTTTAAGTTCAGAGTTGGCTATCATCGCATCAATCGAGTAAGCAGCGGAAAGGGACTTGTTGCAATGCAATGCATTAGCCAACTGAGTGTTCGGGACAATCGAGGCAACTTGGGTTTCCTTTAGCAAAGGCACACGTTCGTTCCATACATTATGCCCCCTTATACGATAGCATTCTCGGGGCAACAATCGAAACCAGGATTCCGGGTCTTCGGGACTTGTGGCACGCCTATCGCTCCCTCGGACGATCCAGTACCTGCACAAGCAAGTAAACTGTTGGGGGGTCAGCACTTTTATAAGTACTGGTGAGATAAATCAACTGAACAGAAACAAGCATTCACTCAAACAGGCACTAAGTAATCATGTTATAAAACATTACATTACTAGTGATCTTTCTAGTTTTACCTAGGTTCGTTTCATGCAGTTCTAGCAGAGTCGATTTACTTGTTTAGAAACATGTTTGGAAACAGAGTTTCATATACTAAGCAGGCAAGCAAACCGATCATGTTCCAGGGTGTGCGCAGCGTGTCTCGTGCGACTCCAGGGTCAGATGCAAAGCTAGACACACAATGCACATTCTTAGGGGCAGTCATCTATCCAAGCCAACACAATGACTTAGCTATATGAATGGCGGTCCCCGAGTATTCAGGATCGGTAGCTGGGGGAACAGCATACCAATGACTCTTTATCTGATGCTAATGGCAGCTGTGACTCATGGTTGCTTTCCACTATCTCTGTAGCAGCCGTGACACATGCAGTTCAGCTCTGCACCAAAAGCCATTGTCCGACCGCGTGCGAATGCATGGAACACTATCAAAACTCTCAGTATGCAGACGAGACGAACCATCTATAAACACTCTCTGTTGCGGGGCAAGCTGACTTATCACTTGAACACATTCAGGCACAGTATGGTTCTCTCGAAGCATAAACGATAGTGAACATGTTCATGCACTCTAAGCCAGCGATCAGGATTCTCGTTTAGCAGACTTATTGATTCAAGACAAGCTAGGTGAGTTCTCTTATTAGCATGCAAGACAGGTTCTATCATTCTCTTAAGAAAACATTGCAAGCAAAAACTCAGGTTAATTATTAAGGCGTGCAAGAATCAGAGAACGAAGTTCTGCCCACTCACCTTGATACATAACGCCGGCGCGGAGCGGGGCGTTACAGTTGGTGGTTAGACTTTATAGTTGTTAGTCTTCTTTGTTATCTATCGTGCTTAGATTCGTGATTGAGTACTTGATTATCATTATGATATTGCTCCTCCGTTTGGAGTTGAGATCTTGGCAGATTATATATATTGTTTGTGTGGTTGCCCTCCTTTTGGAGAGGTCATGCCCGATTTTTGTGTGAGATTATTATTTAGTTAGTTGACCTAGACAGCGTTCTACCGCCGATGCTGCGGCGTAGGCTGGACGTACCCACGACTCATGTCCGATTTTCCGGGTGTGGGTCGTGACAATAATACGCTTCCGTGCATGGTTTGATCTACTGATCTTCTGTCATCCAGCCAAGATCTTATACCTCTTCTCTGCAACCACAAGAGCCACTCAAATTAATTTTAAAATTATTGATGGAAAACGTGAAGAATAATCATTTTTCGTACAAAAAATGATTGTCGAAAGTGCCCTCCTATCCTTTTCTCCCCCTCCCCCCTTTTTTCCTTTGTCTTCTTCTCCCTCGTCCATATATTATTTTTCCAATTTTTATTTCTATTCCATAAATCAATGACCAAGGGAAAAATTTTTTTTCCTTCTTTCTCTTTTTAGTTCCAAGTTGTCACAAAGATTGGACGACCGGATAGTAGCTAATTCCCAATTATATTGTTACAAAATTTGCGAACATTTAGGGTTGTACAAAATACAATATACCCATCTCTATCTTAACACGTATCCAGGTGATTTTGAACAATTTAAAATTTTAACATAATGTAATCTCGATCTTAGTAACATAGAGCTATATATACTCACGCGTTTAACCTTAGATAACGTACTCGAAATACCGTATAAAGACAACTCCACCTAAGACCCCTTGTCTGGACCACCAAACAACTCTATCTAAGATCTCTCGTAACATTAGGCTCTGATACGATTTGTTTGAAAAACGGTAAAATTTAAATCAGAATTGATTCATGGGACATGATATTATACTTGGTTCATATGGCAAAAAAAAAAGAATTCTCATATTAAGTCCATGACAAATCCAATACTTATACCTCATCATTTTTTATGAGATATTTGACTAAACTTTCCTTACCACTTTCTTTGGTATAGCCACTAAATTTGCAAACCAAATGTAATATATAAACTAACATTAATTTCCCCCATGATATATTACTGATAAATAAGTTGGTTATCCAAAAAAAAAAAAAAAAAAAAAAGAGAACGATAACAAATAAATATATAAAAATGCACTTATCTCAAATTGATGTAATTTTTCGCAATGTTCACTACATTGGGAGGTAGAGTTTTAGGTCACTCCAATGGGAGTTTCTATCTTTTCTATTTCTATAATATAAAATTAATTTAAAAAAAAAATTCTCCCAATGGCGGTTTGTATTCTAATTTTTATCCTAGGTGGCGTTAATATAGGATGAAAAATTTCTACGAGGGTTTCTACATCTCATAGAAATTCTCCACCTCTCAAAACAATTAATAGGGAGACCCACACCATTAAATTGATCATTTTATTTTGTGACACCTAGGATAGAAATGGAGAACCATTGGAGAGTATTTTTTTGTTTGTAGGATATAAATTTTCTTAAAGTACAATGACAAGTAGGATAGAAACTCAATTTTAGAAATTTTTATTGGAGATGGCCTTATCTTTGTAGTCCACATGGCATACACTTTATTAGAGTGAAATATATTGTTAAACCAACTTGCATATTATCCAATCTGATTGTACTTATTGATCTCTTAAAAACAAGATAACAAAATTTGATTGGTAAAACGATAATAAAAGTTGTTTGGTAATATAATTTTTTTTTTTTTTTTTGCTTTGCTAATGTAAAAATTCTATAATAGGGTCTTTTCATAAATAAAAAAAAAATCTTCAATGGAGACTTCTATTTAAGGTTTTATATATGTTATTGGTAACAAATATTAAAAATAAAAAGAGACTACATGTAAAAAATATGTTATAGGTAAAAAATATTAAAAATAAAAAAGAGACTACATGTAGGGTTTTTGATAGAATTTTTTTAATGTCTATGTGAAATATGAAAATTGATCCCATAATATTTCTTTATAGTTGGATTTCTATATAAATAAACATAGTTGACATATAGAAATCTTTTTAAGATGACACGGATATGAATAAATATATAAAACAATATTATAGATGTTTTTTAATAGCTGAATTTTTACATATAAACAATAACACGGAAATATAGAAACTTTTTAGAAAATACATAACACATATAATAGAGATCTAAGAATAAAAATAACGAAAAAAAAAAATCTTAATTTATTATTTACATAACATTTTGGAACAATAGAACAAGTTATTTTCAAAAGTTGTTTCTTCAAAAGTACCAAAGCTGTCTTACTCGTATCTCCATCGTTTTATCGGGTTGTTCGGTTTTGCCTCTAGAAAAATAGTACTGTTGTCCATCGTTTTTTATCTTCAATGTTGTCTCTCCTCTATTGGTTTGTGGGTTTCGGCAAGTCAAAATTATAGAACACATAAGCTAATAGAGAGGGGACAAGATTGAAACAGAAAATAATGCACAGCAGATCTGGCCTCGCCTCTAGGACACGACAACACATGAAAAATTTCTGGTTCATGGCCCACCTGTCATAGGGTCAGGGACGGGCGGTGTAATTTCTCCGTAGAAAAAAGTTGCAGATAGAAAAGTCCTAAACTTGGTGGGACCCAGCGTGCCCGGGCCGTCCGTAAGAAAGGGCGATGAGCCCATGTTTTTAAAGTTGGACTCTCTCTCTCTCTCTCTCTCTCTCTCTCTTATGATATTGACGTTGACTTTGAAAAAAAAAAATTTCAACTTAATTGTCTTCTTCTCACTTCCACCACTTACAACCACGTGCAGCCTTCCCTTGCACTTATTTTTCCTATTCTTCCATTTTGTGCTAATTTTTTTTTCTTGGCTTTTCTTGCATCATAAATACGTCAACCATGAGTCATACTCTTGAGGGGTATTAATGTCTAAACAATCTTGATTAGAGCTTGTATTGTATTGCATCGGTTCGATTCGGTTCAAAATCGAATCGAATAAAAAAAATCGAATTCGACAGAAAATCGAATAAACAAAATCGAAATCAAACTGAATTAGACCATAACCGAATCAAACATATCCGAATTAAATCGATTCAATTTTCGGTTTATTCGGTTTTTTCGATTTATTTGTGATTTTTCAATATATATATATATATATATATATATATATATATATATATATATATATAATTTTATTTTATTATTTTATTATTTTAATTTATTTTTCGGTTTTTTGTTTTGGACCGAAACCGAAATTCAAAATCGAAACTGAAACCGAATAAGAAAATTTAGTATTTTTAAAATCGAAATCGAACCGAATTTTTTTAAAACCGAATCAAATCTCTTGTTCGATTCAATTTTCGATGCAAAATCGAATAATGTTCACCCCTAGTATTAAGTAGTAGGGACATCTAAAAAGTTTGGTTTAGTTTTGCTTCACTAGACATAATTGTGTTGTTGATCAAGATGATTCACATTGAAAATGTGTTTTTATCTTCAATGGGAAAAGTCCTCCACACTTTAGTAGTTTGATAATAAGTTCCTTCAAAGTAGAATTTCTATTTTAGAAAAAATTTCTCCCGAAAATGATTTCTATTCCAATTTTAATTGTGAATGAAATTTATTATACTATTGTTTGCTTTTATCATGATCTCATCAGCCACACAACTATCCTGACGATATTTTCGATGTGGCAATTTCATGGACAATGTGTATAGTCAGATGTCTCTCGTCCCAGTCACATTGTTGAATGCTTACAACTCAAAAGTTTCGGAGAGTTGTGTGGCTACTGAGATCAGGAGAGAAACAAACAACAATGTCAGAAGTCTCATTCTATACTGGTCATAAATAAAAAAAAACTAAATAACCGAAATCACACAACCACTTACCATGCAAAACTAAATAATCCAAGTCACACATTCCTCACATATTTCTATTTAGTTTTAGTGTCTCGTATAATACTCAAAATTTTCGTTTACGTCTCTATTTTGGACGATCAGCTCAAGTCAAGTAGTCAACCGTCAACGAAATCTATTTTTTTTTAATAATATGAATATCTAAATACATAATTTTAATAAAACTTGAAGACTCAAGTGGGTTAACGATTCCGAGAAGAAGAATTTATAAAAAAAAAGTTTTTTGCTCATTAACCTTCTGATGCCCACATGAATTAAATGAACCACATGAATTAAATGAATTTCCTTGGTTGCTTCAAGTCCAGTTCATTTAAAGTCGGCACCACTTGTTGCAAAAAGTGGCAGAGTGGAACACTTGGATTTTTAGTAGTCTCTTTCTCCACTTATTAGAGCATCATTAGTAAGTTCCATCCCACAATCTAAATTCTAGATTTAAAATGTAGGGAGTTATTTTGTAGAATAGTAAGTCTCATCTCTAGTTTTAATTTCTAGATTTTGGATCATATTCCGTCCATGGGAGCTATAGGTTGGACCTCCTAATTTCTAGATTCTAGATTATAGGAACCCATTTGGTATAATAGTAAGTCCCAATTTGGAGCCCAACTTTCTAGATTTTAGATTTTAGATTTTTTTTTTCTCGCATCAATTTTTGACCACACAATCTTTGGGATCGGAACTCACTTTATCATTTCCTACTATTCTCATACAAACCCAACTCATTCTACATTTACCTTTTTTTTGAAATTTTGGGCCCTAAATTGCATTGGATAGTCCCAACTACTAATGATGCTCCTAGAACATCATTAGTAAGGCTCATCCCACATTCTAGATTCTAGATTTAAAATGTAGGAGGTAAAATAGTAAGTCTCATGCCTAGTTCCAATTTCTAGATTTTGTGTCATATTCTGTCCATGGGAGCTATAGGTTGGGCCTTCCAATTTTTAGATTCTAAATTGTTGGAACCCATTTTGTAGAATAGTAAGTCCCAATTTGGAGCCCAACTTTCTAGATTCTAGATTTTATATTATTATTTTTTTACATCAATTTTTGACCACAAATCTTTGGGACCGGAGCTCACTTTACCATTTCCTACTATTCTCATACAAATCCAACTCATTCTACATTTACCTTTTTTTGTAATTCTGGACCCCAAATTGCATTGGATAGTCCCAACTACTAATAATGCTCTTAGAACATAGTACGATGTATAAGTATGTATTCATAAATAGGGGTGAGCGTTTAGTTTATTCGGTTTCAACCGAATCGAAATAGTCAAAACTGAATAAATCGAAATTCTACACACCCAAAATCGAAACCGAACCGAAATTAGCTAAAATCGAAACCGAATCGAATAACGATTTGGTTTATTCGGTTGTATTATTTCTATTGTTTGATGAGTAGGATCCAAAGTTGGAATCATGATTAAATGATAGGGCTAATTGGAGTTTAGACCCTGAATTTTATACCAGCTTATAGTTTAAGCCCTAACTTGTCCAATTAAAAATTTTAGACCCTGGATTTTTATTTTTTTACATGTTTTCCGTTATACCCCTCCCTCCCATGCTTAAGAATGAAATCTTCATATATAGACTAGGGAGGGTATAACAGAAAAAATGTAACAAAAACTAAAAAATCAGGATCTAAACTTTCCAATTGGACAAGTCAAGGCTTAAACTCTAAGCTGGTATAAAATCCAGGAATAAAATCCAGGATCTAAACTCTAATTAGCCCTAAATGATATTAAAAATTAAATTTTTATACACATATTGTTATATTTGTGTCCAAAGTTGGACTTTAAAACGCATAGGTAAAATGGTTGCTTTTAAAATATACACACTTTTAACTACAATATAGGTATATAATTTAGGGTATTTATATAATTGTATCAGTCTTATTCGGTTTTCAATTTTGGACCCAAACCGAAATCCAAAATCGAAACTGAAACTGAATATAAAATTTTAGTATTTTCAAAACCGAAAACGAACTGATTTATTGTCAAACCGAACCGAATCTCTTATTCGGTTCAGTTCAGTTCGATTCGATATTTGGTCCAAAACCGAGTAATGCTCAACCCTATTCATAAACATGTCTTTTCTGGCATTCTAGAGATCATGTATAAATACTAAAATGAGCATTATTTTTTAACCACCGTAAAAATTGATTTTTTTTTCCTAACATTTTAAGGACATCAATAGTAGATGAAGCTTAAAAATGTATCTTAAGGCCCATATTAGTAATAAAAAAATAGATGTAGAATGGATTAGATTTGTAAGAGAATAGTAAACAAATAAAACTTGAGGTCCAAATGAGATGAATGAATATAGATCCAGATGGTTTTTTCCTTCTCTTTTTGAAAAAAATAATATAAAATATTGATCCAGTGGCTCGCGGGTCATCTACCTTCTGGGTTTTTTTTCGGTACGGGGCCCTTCACTCTTTGTTATTCTTGCAAAACAGGATCGTCCAGTTTATTCTTTCCCCCGACCCCACTACGAAAGAAGACGTTCAATTCTTAAAATATCCGATATATGTAGGTGGGAACAGGGGAAGGGGTCATATTTACCCCGATGGGAGCAAGAGTAACCAAATCAAATTCTCTTTCGATATGTTCCTCAAAATTTTTAATTCGTACCGATTCTTCCCCCAACTAAAATGGGATGACGAAATTTTTTTGTGTCCAAACACTAATGGGTCGTGTATTATCAAACGATATATATATATGGGTATACGATGCATCGCCACTCAAAATCAAGATATTGGAATTGGAAAATAAAACAGCAAGTACAAAAATGAGTAATAAACTCCAGTACAGGACGGTTTAACAAGATATGTTCCAATTACAAGAATTTCTTTTTTATTAGGTACACTTTCTCCATATTTAATTTCAAGGTCAGAGGCGAATTGAAAGCTAAGCAGTGGTAATTATAACTAATCCTAATCGAAAGGTTCGAGAAACTCAACGCCATTATTCCTGAATAACAGGTGGACTAAGAGGTTTAACCGAAAACAACATGGCGGAAAGACCGGGGGACCTTTGTTTTGACACTATCAAGGAACAAATAAGCAATAAACTCGAAGAGTTACTTCGAGTTTATTTTGGTCCGGAGTTGTGTCGGATAAGTGAACATTAGTTTTTTATCATTCAATGAGCATCTTGTATTTCATAGAAATTGGGCTCATATTTTGTAGCTGCCGCGCAGCTCCTTATTTACGTGGGAGCCATAAATGTCTTAATTATATTTGTTGTTATGTCATCAAAGAAAGAATTTGTTCTTCTTTTGTAAAGAATTCTTCTAATAATCCAGAATCCAATCTTCGTAAAAAAGTGCCTACTGTACTTTTATGTTTAAGAGCCAAAGTTTTATCCCTCTTACGAACTTAACTGGAATAAAAGAATTAGTGGATCTGTTCCAAAAATGAAATTAAATCTGTTTTTCAAGCAAAAGAGTAAAAGTCCAATTATTTGAAATGCCATTTGCATAAGAGCGTCGAGGCTAGTCAATACTATCTATTCTCAGACTTTCACCCTGTCATCTCAGTCCTCTTTTGCTTCCTAAATAGATCTTGCACCCTATCGATCACCTCATTGTCGCTCGCCTCACCCTTGATTCAACATATTTCCATTGTAGTGTTCGAGTGGATCCTGTTTGTAACGTCCCGATCCCGCAAGGGCCGATCGTCCTCGCTTGGGCACCTTAGGAAAATGATCGACCTCGCTTGGACGTGATGTCATGCAAGCCTAAGTTGCGCTTGCACAAGGCCAGGACTTAAACAAGAACAAAATAAGCAATTGAGAGTAAGAAGCAGCGATACAATATAGCAGAAAAGTAAAGAACACAATGACATAAGAAAATTAGCTCTTTATTGATATTCAAGAAGTGTTACAAGTTGTGCTTGGACGAGATTACAATTCGCTCAAGCTCTCTCTCTATATATATATATTACAATAACATCGTTCCATACATTACTATCCCTTTATACAAAAGTATCCCAAAACATCTCGACATGTCTCAAGGCATCGACTCCAGATTTTTGGCTCCTGAGGATGACGATATGCTATCACTTCTTCGGACGATCCAGTACCTGCGAACAAGCAAACTAGTGGGGGTCAGCACTTTAGGAAAAGTACTGGTGAGTATAAAAGCAACGAACAGAAGCAACAATCTCTAAAACCAACACTAAGTAATCATGTGATAAAATATTACATTACTAGTTATCTCTACTTTTTACCTAGGTTCATTTCATTCAGCACAAGATTAGAGTCAGATTTCTTCTTTCGAAAACATATCTTTGAAAACAGTTTGCATATTCAATACATTCAAGCATTCAAAATGGGCTATATTCTATCGTGCAGTGTGCAGCATGTATCGTGCACCATATTTACTAACTCTTTAGGAACACAAGCTATCTCGAGTGGATTGTTCATTTCAATTCAAGACAAAGTGCATCTAGTGGACTTATTCAATTTAGTTCAATGGACAACAGCATATTCAAGTAAAACAAATACATCTCATTAGCATTTATGATAAGGAACATAAGGAATACGAATGATCACTTATTCAGTTATTCTTACTCACAACCGAACGGTTATCCCTGCAACAGACTCACAAGTTAGTAACAATTTGCATAATCATAAAGGTTCTATTTTCTGTTCGTCTCTGCATCAAACAGTTAGGTATGCAAGAAGGTTAACCTAGCATGCGCCCTAACTACATGATGGTTCATGGGTTGCCCCATGATTAGCAGCGGTGACTCAAGATTCAGCTCTACACTAGTACGCGCGTACATCAGCAACTGTGACTCGAGGTTCAGCTCTGCACTAACACACACGAATACTATCAACCGTGACATCATGGTTTCCCTCTTCACTAATAGACACAACACCCCACTAGATCACAAGGACCGTACCTCAGGGTGCACTCAAAAATCTCTTTCGGACCAATAGATTCCCAGTGCCCCAGGAACCGTTCGAGAGACTAAATCGTGTGCACAAGTTGTCCGAGACCAATGCATGACATGAAACATCTATCAGATAATTTTATAGTGCAAGCAAACAATGATCAAGCAAACTTCTATCTCTTCTTCTTATCAATCGAACGATAGGTTCAATCTTCTCTTTACATAGCTAATAGCATACCCCACTAGATCATAAGGACGGTACCTCAGGGCATACTATTAGTCTCTTCTCATTCATATCAATCATCTATAGCATATACGAGTTATTCATACAGTTCTATCTTTTGCAGCAATGACAAGAAAACATATAAACGATCTCTAATTAAGCAAGCATGGCACGGTTATATCTTTACAGAAACGATAAAAAAACATGCAAGAAATCTCTATTTAAACAAGTAAGATGTTAATACTATTTATCTCTTGAAATTAACATGCAGTTCTACTCTTTTCTTAGCATATGACATAGAGACTTGTTCAAGCAATTCCTTTACTCTTCTTATTAGCATGGTAAGGGTTCATTTGATAGTCGTTTGAGTGTGACCTAGCATGCAATATTATATTCTTTTACTTAGCATGGCAAGGTTCTTTTTGATAGCAAGCCATACAAGTTCTTTAGTTAAGCATTCAGGTTCTAGTTCTATCATTCTCATGAGAACATTCTTTACTTAGCAACAAGCATTACAAAAACACAGATTCATTATTAAGGCGTATAAGAATCAGATAATAAAATTTTGTCCACTCACCTAGATCAACCGTCTTGTGTTTCGATCGGGAACTCTTCTAGAAGGCTTTTGCTCTAGCCAACAAAGCAATATCTCTTGTACATAGTGCCAACGCGGAGCGGGACACTACATACTTACCCACCGAGAAAAAGTTTCATCCTCGAAAATCAAGAAAAAACTTACGATATCCAAAGCAGCAATATTCCTCATCCCTCACCATCCTCAATCGAAAACTCTAGCAATCTGAAATCACAAATCATATCTCTCAAGCAATAAAACAATCAAAAAAACTTTTACGCGCATCTTTGAGAATATTTATGGACTTATTGTATGAAACACACATTGCAGCAACAATATCTAGGATATTTCTGAGTCGAAGTGAAACAACGGATTATCCAAATAATCAAGTTGCTCTGATACCATTATGTCATGCCCCAATCCCGCAAGGGCCGATCCTCCTTGCCCTGGTGCCGTGCGGAAACGACCATCCTCGCTTGGGCGTGATGCCGTGCAAGCCTAAGTTATGCTTGCATAAGACTAGGACTTGAACAAGGACAAAATAAATAATTCAGAGTAAGAAGCAACGGCACAACATAGCAGAAAATTAAAGAACACAATGGCATAAGGAAATAGCTCTTTATTGATATTCAAAAAGTGTTACAAGCGACGCTTGGCCGAGATTACAATTTGCTCTCTCTCTCTCTCTCTCTCTCTCTCTCTCTCTCTCTCTCTTTATTACAATGACATCATTTCATACATTACTATCCCTTTATACAAAAGCATCCCAAAATATCTCGATACATCTCAAGGCATCGACTCCAGATTTCCGGCTCCTGAGGATGAAGATATACTATCGCTTCTTCGGACGATCCAGTACCTGCGAACAAGTAGGTCAGCACTTTGGGTAAAGTACTTGTGAGTATAAAAGCAACGAACAAAAGCAACACTCTCTAAAATCAACACTAAGTAATCATGTAATAAAATATTATATTACTAGTGATCTTGGTACTTTTTACCTAGATTTATTTCATGCAGCACAAGATTAGAGTCAGATTTCTTCTTTCAAAAATATATCTTTGAAAACAGTTTGCATATTCAATACATTCAAGCGTACAAAAGAGGCAGTATTCTATCGTGCAGTGCGCAGCATGTATCGTGCACCATATTTACTAACTCTTTAGGAACATAAGCTATCTCTAGTGGACTATTCATTTTAGTTCAAGACAATGTGCATCTAGTGGACTTATTCAATTTAGTTTAATGGGCAGCAGCATATTCAAGTAAAACAGATATATCTCATTTGAATTTATGATAAGGAACATAAGGAATATGAATGATCACTTATTCAGTGATTCTTATCCACAATCGAACAGTTATCCCTGTAACATACACAAGTTAGCAACAATTTGCATAATCATAAATGTTCTATTTCATGTTCGTCTTTGCATCAAACAGTTAGATATGCAAGAAGGCTTACCTAGCATGCGCCCTAACTACATGATGGTCCATGGGTTGTCCCATAATTAGCAGCGGTGACTCAAGGTTCAACTCTACACTAGTACGACGTATGTCAGCAGCTGTGACTTAAGGTTCAACTAAGCACTAACACACACGAATACTAGCAGCTGTGACATCATAGTTTCTCTCTTCACTAATAGTCACAATACCCCACTAGATCACAAGGACCGTACCTCAGGGTGCTCTCATAAATCTCTTCTAGACCGACCAATTTCCAGTGCCCCAGGAATCGTTCGAGAGACTAAACCTTGTGCACAAGTTGTCCGAGACCAATGCATGACCTGAAACATCTATCGAATAATTTTATAATGCAAGCAAACAATGATCAAGCAAACTTTTATCTCTTCTTCTTATCAATCGAACGATAGGTTCAATCTTCTCTTTACATAACTAATAGTACACTCCACTAGATCACAAGGACCGTACCTCAGGGCGTACTATTAGTCTCTTCTCATTCATATCAATCATCTATATCATATACGAGTTATTCATACAGTTCTATCGTTTGCATCAATGATAAGCAAACATATAAACGCTCTCTAATTAAGCAAGCATGGCACTATTCTATCTTTACAGAAACGATAAAAAAATATGCAAGCAATCTTTATTTAAACAAGTAGGATGTCAATACTATTTATCTCTTGAAATTAACATGCAGTTCTACTCTTTCATTAGCATATGACATAGAGACTTGTTCAAGCAATTCCTTTACTCTTCTTATTAACATGGCAATGGTTCGTTCGATAGCCGTGTGAGTGTGACCTAGCATGCAATATTCTATTCTTTTACTTAGCATGGCAAAGTTCTTTTCGATAGCAAGCAATACAAGTTCTTTAGTTAAACATGCAGGTTCTCGTTCTATCATTCCCATGCGAATATTTTCTACTTAGTAACAAGCATTATAAAAACTCATATTCATTATTAAGGTATGCAAGAATCAGAGAATGAAGTTTTGCCCACTCACCTAGATCAATCATCTTGTGTTTCGATCGGAGAACTCTTCGAGAAGGCTTCCGCTTGAGCCAACAAAATAATATCTCTTGTACATAGTGCCAACACGGAGCGGGGCACTACACTGTTACTTCCTCTCGAACCATACTAATTATTATTTGATCAAATCATTGAAGAATTTGTTTCTCTTGAAATACAAGATACATTGGTCAAAGTTTCATAATTACCTTATCTCATACAAATCGTTTACCTGTAACTATTCAATATTCTTATGAAAAATCGATCGCATCAGAGCGTTTTCGCGGTAGAATCCATTTTAAATTTGATAAATATATTGCTTGTGATACTATTCTTCCATTAACATTTGATAAAGATTCTCTATTCCTAATTATATTGATGTGGTAAGGTACATAAAATACGAGGAGCTACTGAAATTACCTGATTGAGTTAAGGTCCAGCAGAGGTAGTCATCAGTGGTAGTAAGGGATATGGATTTTAAGATGGCTGATGCTTGAGTAGGAAGCCTGGTCAATAGAGGTGGATGAATGGTTAAAGCACCCAACTCATAATTGGCAAATTCGTAGGTCACCCCGTGCTTCTACGTGCATCTTTCTCGGATATAATTTCATGCTAAAAAGGATATCATTGTGCAGATTTTCCTAGAGCATCAATTTATTGCTTTCTCTAAGCAGCTCAAAATGAATGTTATAGAATTGATTGCTAATTATGCCTAGATCTCGGATGTCTTGAGTAATCAGACAAGCACTTTGATAAACAGATTTGATCTTTACCGCATTCAAGTAGTATCCTTTGATTTTGCCTATTTTGGCTTGCGATTTATAAATTGCTTCAGCGCAAAATAAGAAACGGTCTTACCCATATATATATCGTCTGCTAATACACGACCTATTAGTGTTTGACCAAAAAAATTCCGTCATCCCATTTCGAGGACTCGCGTAAATACCCCGGATAGTACCACAATCTGCCAAGTGTAGTGTGGTGTAGTGGTAGGCACTTCTAGGCCCCTTCCCCGCTACTGGATCACCGCAGGGCTTCAGGTACTACGGACTCTCTGCCATCCATTGCAGCCATGCACTAATGTATTTTTAACATCTAATTAGATCGGGTAATTATTCAAATTAAGAATATTAGCTCGTTGTTGTATTTTTTTACCAGAATTGGAACCGAGAGGTTCTATCCATTTATTCACTAGAACCAACTAAATGAACCCCTTATTCTCTACGTATAAATATTTATACCTTGATAGAGCTATATTCTTCATTAGATATTACAATCCAAAGCAAAATGAGGATAATGTATTAACAAGAATGTTAGACCATAAAGAAGCTAGCATATCTCATTTAAGTTGGGCGAGCATGTTTCTGGGGTTCCATACCTTGGACCTTTACGTTCATAATGACGTCATGCTCGCTTTTGTGCGGAGCTCTACTAATTGAGCTATATCCCCACACCCAGGTGGAGTAGGCATGTCAATGGTAGCTTATCGGTCGGATGTTGGTATTATCACATCCTAACCGGTAGCTATCGGATATGAGTTTTGGCTCCCATATCCGTTACCGTTTATTTTATCGTATATATCCTAACCAATAAGGATTCATCTAAGTGTTTTAGAATTGTAAGTTGTAATCAAAACATTTGATTCTGTCAAATGTAATTTACACCGTTCATATATATATATATATATATATATATATATATATATATATATATATATAATTAAAATATATTTAGTTTTAGGGTTGTAAGTTGTAATCCAAATCTTTGATTCTATCAAATGTAATCTACACCGTTCATATATATATAATTAAAAAATATTTTATATATTTGATTATTCCATTATCGGATCAGATGTTATCAGATCGGATATGACACTTTCTGTATCCGCATCTGATATCCGATAAATATGAAATTCCGGATATTATCGGTTCGAATGCGGATTTTCGGTTAACCATTGACAGGCCTAAGGTGGAGTATGCATGAAGTCTTTTATTTCTTCTAAAAAAACAAAAATAGATTTGTCCTTATTTTTTGATCAAAATAACATATTTACTTAAGACTCGGATTTATAGACCATGCTAAGCGGGCCTGTCAGAAGAATGATCGTACGGATGGCCTGCCCGTATCTGAAGGTGCTGCTACATCGCTACAAAAAATATTTGTTTTAGAGCAAACCTACACTACATAACATAATAAAAGATACCACAAAGTGGTAGAATAGACGAAAATTTAGATTTTTCTTAATTTATTGAATCCGTTGAGGTTCGAGGAACCTTTACATATAACAACTCATATCTTTCTATACAAAAAAATGCATTTACAGGTAAAAGAGTAATTGAACAAACATTGAATAAAATAGTACCCGATGGTTCACAAGCAGTTGAGTATTTATTCCATAAGGGCTTATTCGACCTAATCGTACCACGTAATCCTTTAAAATGTGTTCTGAGTGAGTTTACGCCTTCTTTTTTATTTCCATCGAAGTTATTTCACAAAGACTTGTCATGGTAAGGGAGAAGAGGGAACAAGCAAAACACACTTGAAGAACGAAACTGTGAGCTCCCAAGCAGTGGGAGAAGAATGCGGAACAAGACAACAAGGATGGTGAAATGAAAAAGAAAGTACAGAAGGCAAGCTTACGTGAGGACGAAAGAACTGACGAATTTGTGTTTGGAAAGAAGAAACAACAATTCATTTCAAGAAATTCGAATGAGAACTTATAATATGGATGCGACATGCGAATTTTATTAGCATTGATAGTGAACCGATTTTTCTCTTTAAACCGATTGAGAAAATCGATCAGATGAAATTGATTTCCATACATTTTATATTATTGATTTTCACTATTCATACAACTTTGTATCAAAATATGAACGTGCAACCGGACAGTTTTTTGTTGCACTCCCGATTTGGGCACACTTGTTTACTACTCTGTGCACATGGCGGTAGCTTATGCATTGCAAAAAATGATCTTACAAGCCAATCTGTTCTAATGTCAAATCAGATCGTAGTTCATGTTAAATCATATTAAATATTGTCTGCCATAAACTTAAAATTTTGATATCAAAATTTTTTATTCAAAAAAATAAAACACGAAAGTAAAAAAAAATCTAATTTTTATTTCCTGCATTTGGTTGAAGGACCATTTCATCCGAGGGCGGATCCAAGTGCTTTGTTTGGTGGATTGTAGCCCATCCGATCTTTTTTTTTACTACATTGACATAGTCAGTCCATCCAAAAAATATGTAATACAGTTGTCACGCCCCAGTCCCAAAATACCGAGGGACCAGACACGTGACAATGGTCAGCAGTACGCACCGATGGACAAACCCAATTTAATGGATCCATCGGGGCATACTTAAGCTGTAGTACAACAATAAGGGTCTAGATATACTAATCTCATCCACAGAATAAATACAATAATATCAGAATCATAAAGCAAGATCATATCTCAATAAAATATAAACTCGGGAAATAACCCGACAATGAGTCTGATACATCTGTCAAGATATAAGAATAAAGATAACTACAGCCAATACTGAGTATGAAACAGTATATACTCAGAAGATAACCTCGGTGATCACTCGTCTGCTGAATCTGGTACTACTCCAGTAACTGCTCTTGTTCCTGCTTCTGCTCCTGCTAATGCTCATGTACTGTATAACTCTGGGTGGATCTCCTCTGCTAATCCTGGGGACATAATCCGGATCCAGGTCCTCAGGGGACATAGCAAGGTACAAGAAAGCTCATGCCAAAATAAATGCAGTACAGAAATAAATGAAACAATAGGATAAGCTATATAACCATCTATGTGAAATACAAGATGAGAGCATCACTAAACTCAGGCTGAGACCACTACAAGCTCTGTGTCTGGGAGCCGGTAGCAGTGTTTACTATGTGTTTTACTATGTGTTTACTATGTTATATATATATATATATATATATATATATATATATATATATATATATATATATATATATATATATATATATATAAACTCAGCTTGTAGCCTGTGTGTCTCTCCCCACCCAATGTAACCACGCATATCATGACCATAACGTCTCATGTCCATGTCAAGCGGGATCATAGCTAATGCAACAAGTCATAATGTATCTAAGTATATAGTATCTCTGTCAAGTCCTGTATCCTATACAGAATTATCATGAATATCTCAGGAAGATCCTGTCTCATGAATAGTGTCAAGTGTCCTGGGTCTATGTACTTGATAAGACAAGTACGAGAATGTAAAGGGTCACGAATGTCCATCTCTAGGTGACATTACACAACTCCGCGTACGGTGTTGGCACCCGACTATTAATCGGACGCTAAGTAAGTCACACGGTCCTAGGTCAAGCATGCACTAATATATATATATAATCAAAGGAATAACTAACAAGAACTGCAAGTTTGGCAAGGTACACTTGCCTGGGGTTCTGGCTCCAACTGTAGCTCTGGTCTCAGTATGATTTGCAGGTACTACTCCGGTTGCTGAAATAAACATCACCATTAGATTCAGAAAATATCAAATAGCTAGAAACGCCTGTCCTTGAGTCCAATTTAGACACAAGGGCAAAAATGACATTTCCGGGTCAAAGCGGGGTCCACATGTGGGCCACTTTGCACCGAAAGGTGGGTCAGGGTCAAAGGTCTCCAAATTCGCCAACCTTAGTGTCAACAGGTCAGGAACGATGATACGAACCCAACGGAACTTCCAGAGTTAGATTTCGATGAGCCTGTCACAAAATCGCCCGTCAAGTGGAGCTTGTGGGGCCCACGACATGCGATTTCGTCAACGTTCTCAGAATCGAACCAAACTTGTGTCACAGGACCAGCGTATCGCTACGAGTCCGAGACGCAAGTTTTGTTTTGATCCGAAGTGTGTACACAAAGTTACAACGCGTTCCAGAACTGACGGATACGGGACGGTGTCCGCGGATACGCGTTGATTCCGGTGTGCACGCACATCCAAATTAACTTCTGCGAAATCTCGCACATCCGTATCAACGGCACGCACGTATCGGTGAAGACCGCGTGCGACCAAGTCGTCCCGTTTGGCGGGGCGTACTCAGTTCCGGGGTAAATCAGGGCATTATTTTTCCTATTTTTGGATCGCGGTTCGCGATCGCCACAGGACGCGATGCCCCGAGCAGTTTACACGGGCACCGAAGGGGTCATGCAGGCTACGCGATACAACTGACGGAATAGAAATCGGGGCAGCGAGGGGAAAGAAACAGGTACCTGAACAGGGCTCGAGAAACCGAAGTTTCTCGTGTCCGACACGACTCGGCGTGTCCGGATCCGAATCCTAGGGTTAGGGTTCTGGTTCGCCGGAGAGGTGCTGGGCACGGCTGGGGGAGGCGGAGCGGCTCGCTGTGGCCGGGCGGCTGGTCCGGAGGAGAGGTGTCGCACATGCGGGTCACCGGCGAGGGCAGCGGGGAGGGGAGATGGCGGAGGTGCGACGTCGGGTTCGAGGGGCGGAGGAGCTAGGAGGAAGGAGAGGAGTAGGTGGAGGTCGGCGCTGGAGGGGAAAGAGCCATCGGGGTCAAGGGTCAGGGCTGGGCGGACTCGGCGTCGAGCGGGAGGCGGTTCTGAAGTCGGCCGGAGCTAGGGCTTCGTCGGTGTGGGAAGAGAAGAGGACGAGTAAGGGTTTAAATAGGGGAAGAGCCGCGAGGAGGAGGCCGGAAGAGGCAGAGAGGGGTGGAGACGTGGCGCGGTCGCGGGCGGGTCAGGCGCGGGCTCCGGCGACGTGGCCGGAGCCGCCGCCGGGAAACGCGGGGTCTGGAACGTGGGGAGGAAGAGGTCAGAACGGGTCGGGCGGGTTCGGGTCTGGCAGACCCGACCCGACCCGACCCGATAGCCAACTGGGCTGGGCTTGGTTGGGCTGGGCTTGATTGGTTGGGCTGAGCTTGGGCTTGATTTGGTTTGGTTTAGGGTTTAAATAAATAATAAAAATAGTTTTTAGGTGATTAAAAATAGGTCCGGGGTCCAATAAATTCCAGAAAAATTATCCTAAGTCCAGTATTTTATTTTACACCATAAAATATTATTTTTATAATATTTTAATAGTAATTAACAGCAAATAAAAATTATTTAATTACCAAGAGCCTAGGTTTTAATTACAGAAAAATCCCGGAAAATTCCAGAAAATTGTGAAAAGTCCAAATTAATAATTTCTGAAAATCAGGGGGCTTACAGCAGTCCACCCAACAAAGTGGCCCAAATCAACTATTACATGAGTGAGAGAGAGAGAGAGAGAGAGTGAGACTCTGAAGAAGAAAAATAGGCTTTGCTTTTTTTTGGCAAATTATTAGGGCACTACTACTTTTACTTAGGGCTAGCCCAGGATTGGGGCTAGCCTATTAATGAGCAAAGTTTACTCACACTAGCCCACTAGTTTACTCATACTAGCCCACTTTGAAAGAAAAATCCCAAACACTTCCAAACCCTCCCCAATCCACCGGAGCTCTCCCCCCTCCCGCCGGTCGTTCTCCGAGACTCTGTCCTCCTCCTCCTTGTCGATGGCTCCCAAAGTCTCGAAAGAATCAAGGTACAAATCATCATTCTCCTTGTTCTATTGCATTTACAAAATTGTTCAAATTTTTTAATAAATCCTATTGCATTTTGAAAAATTGGAGTGATTTTCTTTCCATTCTTCAAATGAGGGCATACAAGTCCTGAATGTAGTTTAGGATGTAGTTTAGACGTTTACTTGGTTGATCGAACACGATTTTAGGGTATACAATGTCGAGAATCGTCGACATTGTCGAGCAGTATCGGTCGGGACTGTAGATTTTTCTACAGTCCTATATAGATTTAGGACTGTAGGAAAATCGACAGTCCTATTTATATTAAGGACTGTCGAATTATCTACAGTCCTAAATTTATATAGGACTGTAGGCATTTCAACAGTCCTAAAAAATTAGGACTGTTGAACATTCTACAGTCCTGTATACTTACAGGACTGTAGAAATTTCTACAGACCTGAATGTTAAACTAAATTATGATGTTAAAATAGAAATTATTTTTTTGTCTTATAGTCATGCCCCTTGGAAGGACACTGTGGATGAAGATATCATGAGAAGACGCCCTACTGCGTCGATGCGTAAGGAACGCACTGTTTCGCGTACTATTGAACCAGGCGTCACTATCCGCGAGCCCGAGGCACGTCATGAAGTGAGGAAACATTGATTGACGAAGAAGACTGCCACTCGTTCGAAGAGACGTGCTCCTCCAAGTTCTTTTGGTTCTTCTTCCTCCTCCGATGAGGACATACCAAATGTCCCAAATTGGCCTACTGATGGTTCAGGACCTTTTCAGCCTGCAGATTGTCCTGTCGAGAGTCTCCCACAAACTCTCGAAAATCGAACTACTGATGGTTCAGGATCTTCTGAGCAGCCAGATAGTCCAGTCGACACTCGTCCAAACAGTTGCTCTATGTTACCGTCGATCGAAAACCATATTGCATACCAAATATGGAACAATCCGGTAAGTACATTACGTTATGATAAATTTATATATAGTTGTAAGTTCAAAGTTCATCCAATTATTTATAGATAAGTACATTTTACATAGAGGTATAATTTCATCCAATTGTTTACTTTTCAGGAGAGTTCTCGTATGTTTACGGTGATCAACCACGGAAAAAAATACAATACATGGAGGTATAAATTATTGGGAGACGATGTGAAGGCAAAAATCAGTCCCACCGGTCTACAATATTTCGGTAGCTACTCATATACGATGGTGGATAATGCACTAATTTCAGCATTTGTAGAACGGTGCCATCCAGAAACCAACACTTTCCATCTAACCAATGGGGAGTTGACGATTACCCTTGATGACGTCCATCATATATTGAGACTTAGGGTTGATGGTCGAGTCATGATGAATCAAACTTTTGATGAGTCGAGCATCAACTTTTACGACTATATTATGGATTATGTATCAGGGTGTCTGGGAGTTAATGCCACTAGTTTTACTAGTCTTCGAGAATTCAAGAAGTCCTATGGACTTCCTCTAGAATATTTCGAGGAGATATTCGCTGAGCCGGCCTCCGAAATTGATAATAGCGAAAATGTCGCCCGCGGATATATGCAGTTCATCTTAGGGGCTGTCGGCATTACCGATAAGTCTGGAACGTCCATAAATGCCAAATATCTCCTCAATTTGGATAACATTGACACGGTGGACAAAATTTCTTGGAAAAGCGGTATACTGGCATACCTTTACCGCGAGCTTGGTGCGGCATCCCGTATGGGTTCGAAGACAATATCCGGATGCCAGACTCTACTCCATGTATAGATATATCTTTGTCAACTTGTATACATAAATTTAAATTATGTTGTTTATTTTTGGACTAGTGTTTTTTTAACCTGGTTACGTGAAGGCATGGATATACGAGCACTTTTCAACCCTGCAGCGGGCAAAATTGAACCGAGGGTATGACGAGAACCTGCCTAGAATGTGCCGATGGAAGCCAACTAAGGAAGATGCCAAACGTTCTCACACATTGGCCTCCCTACGGCATGCATTCGAAGATATGACGACAGAAGAGGTGAATTTAGACCTAATATTGTACTTAATTGGTATTAATTTACTACGTTATGCTAAATGACGTTATGCTAAATTTTATGCGGTGCAGATTGTATGGGATCCATACCATGATTTGCGACAGACTACCCGTCCATTGCAACCAGTCGCCTTATATCACGGTCTTATCAGTTGTCATAAAATCGAGGAGGCTTATATGTCGGATAGAGTGCTCCGTCAGTTTGGCTACGTACAAACAGTCCCAAGGCGTACTTTGAAAATGATAACTCCTCTGCGCGGTACAAAACTGCTAAACTATATTCCTGCGTCGTTCAACTGGGTATCAGACTTCTTCACCGAGTGGCAACGCCACGTTATTAGAGATACCGACAGACAAGCAGCAGTCAATATGGCGGAGTGTAGCGACGACTACCTCGCCTACTACGCCGGTGTCGGACTACCTATCTTGTTCCAACGCGGAGGGGATATTGTGCGTGTACCGTCAGATCTTCCTGCCAAATCGGTCTTGTATACTGCACTGGTGAAGATGGTGAGCCAACTTGTAGACTTTAAGTTTGATATTTGTAACTGTGGCTAACAATTTTTTTAAATTCTCATGAATAGGCAAGGAAAGTAAAGAAGTTGGGAAGAAGCCTCGTAAGTTGCCAGGGTTCGAATTATATGGCAATCAATGACGAACTCCAATAAATCGACAACGCTGAAGATTTTCCTTTCTTGGAAAATAGAGAGCAACATACAAAGAGGCGGCATGAAGTTTAAACTATCATTTTGAGTTGTAAAAGTTTGAATGAATATGACTTTTGAGAATTGTAAAAATTTAAACTATGATTTTGAGTTGTATAACTTTGATTGAATTTGCTACTATTGACAGTTTCAATGAATTTGCTACTATTGACACTTTGAGTTAATTTGAGTTGTATAAAAGTTTAAACTATCAATTTGAGCTGCATACATAATATTGTCCAATTTGCAGACAGTGTAGCTAATTTTACATATAAGACAGTGGGTAAACTTTAGGACTGTCACAATTTTGACAGTCCTAGTATATACTAGGACTGTGAAAATTGTGACAGTCCTAAAGTTACATATAACTGCTTATAGACAGTGGGTAAACTTTAGGACTGTCATAATTTTGACAGTCCTAGTATATACTAGGACTGTGAAAATTGTGACAGTCCTAAAGTTACATATAACTGCTTATAGACAGTGGGTAAACTTTAGGACTGTCACAATTTTAACAGTCCTAGTATATACTAGGACTATAAAAATTATGACAGTCCTAAAGTTACATATAACTGCTTATTGACAGTGGGTAAACTTTAGGACTGTCACAATTTTGACAGTCCTAGTATATACTAGGACTGTCAAAATTGTGACAGTCCTAAAGTTACATATAACTGCTTATAGACAGTGGGTAAACTTTAGGACTGTCATAATTTTGACAGTCCTAGTATAACTAGGAATGTCAAAATTGTGACAGTCCTAGTATCCTGGCAGTTTTACTTATTGACAGTCCTAAGTTATTAGTAGCAATGCACAACATACAGTCAAAATCTATTAGTATCAATTAAATAACTCCTTTCATTACACAACATACACACAACATACAACATATAGTTCAATTTACAGTTAAACATACATGGATCAACACAAAATACATTTCAATATACAGTATCAATCGATTAGAATATCAAAGTAGTCGTCCGGCATAATTTTTGGATCCTCCATCTTCATCATCTTCTTATAGGCAGCCATTGCATCCTTGTAGGGTGTCGTCCATGCGATCGCTTCCTCAGGTGCGTGTTTATACCAAAGCATAGAAGGTGGAGAAATAGGAGAATGAGCGATCAACCTTGGGATGACAAAGTATTGTCCGACAACCCCTATGCAACATAGATTGGATACTAGGTGTTCGGCCGGAGGGGGCACACATTGGAAAGAAAGTATTGTTAATACCTTGTGAGATAATTATAATAGGTAACTTATACCTATTAGAGAATACGTAAGTAGCAGGCGGGACATCCATGTAATGGTCCGGTCCGGTAACTGTTTTCGTACAAGGTATGCCTGCCAACAAATCTCCAACAATTTCTTCGCCAAGTATCTGGCTATAGAAGGCTAGTCGCGACTCCAACTCCTCGTACAGCTCTTCCCTAACCTGTCTCCATCCTGCTTCAACTGAATAGCCTAGTTGTCTTGCTAGTGCATGGTATCCACAATGGCCATCCTTAGGAACATCAACAATAGACCAAATAAAATTTTGTATCTTAGGTAGAAAATTTTCAATGTATAGACTATAAGAATCAAAAAAGTTATCAAAACCCTCCGCCGTGACTACATCTATCGTTTTCTGTTTCTTCCCCCTTCGAATAGTTAGCTTACTCTTTTTTTGCGGAAATACCCCCCGATCCATTACGGTCTTTGCCTCCAAACTGCGTTCGATATGTTCAAATAAGGATGGATCTCTTTTAGTTGACTCCTCCTCCTTCTTTTTTGCTCTACTCTTTCTTGACTGTGGTCTTCCCTTAGGAGTTCGAACAACGGATGGCTCTTGCAATCGAGTTATTGCCGGGACTGCAATCTCTTAGATTTTAACCTCAATGGATCTTCTCTCCGGTTCCGATGCGCCACACCACCTTGCGTGCAGTAGTTTCAATTGTGGCAACGCAAAGAAATCATCTTGAACTTCCACCGTCGGCATTATCGACAACTGTCTCCAACGTCGATCAACAACATCTATTGGAATAGGTATAGATTTACGACGATATTCGTTGATCTTATGTGCACAAGGAAGCCCGAGTGAATGTCGATATGAACAACCGCAAACCTCGGGATCATAATCCACCGACTTCAACCTACCAATCTCCTCAAACAATAAGCCCAAGGCCTTGTGAGATACCACATGGGTTAAACCATCCAAGAGGTGTTCATGCTTGTATTCATGCTTTGCTATATTGATGCTTATCTCAAATGATGATACAATATCGTTCACCGTGGAAATAGTCATCAAATGAATCGATTGCCAAATAGAGATAAAATTACCGAGATAAAATTACCGACCGATGACCGTAGATATCTTTTTAAACTTGAGTGTGCTCCTTCGACCCGGTTCGTAGTGATTATGCCATAATGCTTCACCATGTTGGTCCATGCTAAGACGAATTGCTCTTTATGTGGTTCTAGCAAAGTATCTTTGATATAAGATATGCATGTCGGGTTACTCGTCTCCCACTTTTGTTGGAACATGTACCATGTTGTGTCGTAGCTGTCTGTAGTACTTGCTCGCCATACAAGACTCTAATCACTGTAGAATTCTTCGAAGCGAAGAATGTCAATTTTATCGTCCACTTTTACAAATTTTCTCTTGCATTGAGCTTGGATATTTCGATTTATATGCCAAGTGAATAGTAGTCTATGCGCATGAGGAAATACAATATCTATAGCATTTATCAGCGCATATTCTCTGTCAGTAACAAAAACAAAGGGCTCTTTGTAACCTGTGTAAAGGGATTGTAGTTTCCTCAACGCCCATGTGTAATCATCTACTGTCTCACTCTTCATAAAATAAAAAGCGACTGTAAATATTTTTCCCGTAGACGTAAATCCGACAACGTAAAAAAGAGGCATCTTGAACTTGTTGGTCTTATATGTACAATCAAGGACCAACACGTCTGCGAAGGACCGAGCCAAGTGTGTGCAATCAGGATGAGCCCAAAACAACGAAAGGAGTTCATCAGTTTGTGGATGTCTTCTATGGTACTCCACGTAGTGATGCTCCCCAAGCAACTTCAATACTTGCTGCATTGCCATTCTTCCTTTCATACTATTGTATTTTGCTCTGGCCAAACTATTATAGATCGTCCTCATGGTAGACTTGTTTCCATCATCTTTTTGTCGCACGGCAGAATAAATTTATTTCGGTGCAACTCCGGAAAGGAACAATTCTTCAACCAACTTTCTCTCATCCTCCTTCAACCGTGCCACGTAGGCATGACCCGTAAGTGTCCCTGGAATAGGATGATTGTGTCTTCCATTCTTAACTTCGATTATCCACTTCACATCTTCAACTTTTACAATCAACACCTTTAATGGACAACCACATTTTCTCGTCCCAACGTTTTTCTTAGGAATTTCTTTTTCAACAACACCCATTTTTTTATGATGCTCCCTAAACATACCTCCTCTTTCGCATCAAATTTCAACATATTTTCGGCCCGGCCGAGATCTGATGGATCTTGCAATGACAATAACTACGTTATGTCGTCTTCCAACTTCTCTGCACCACTCTAATGCTTCTTCCTGGGTTGCAAATTGAATATCCGTTGAGAAAATATCATCCACATCAACACCAACAGCAGGATGTACCACAATGTCTGAACAAGGTTGGTCCTATAACCAATATAAAATAATATAAAAATTAATAAATTCATATAATTATCCAGGACTGTCACTATTTTGACAGTCCTATTTTTATATAGGACTGTCAAAATTATAACAGTCCTACTTTTATGTAGGACTGTCGAATTTATGACAGTCATATATTTATATAGGACTGTAGAATATTTGACAGTCCTATATTTATATAGGACTGTCTAATTTTTACAGTCCTTACTCGTGACTGTCGAATTAGGGTTGTTGTTTTACGTACCGTACGTGCTTCGGAACAACCGACATGTTCTTCGGAACGTCCGAAGTGCATATTTAATGGATTGGAGGATCCGACTTCGTCATCGAACATATTTTCATGCATTGTTCCTACAATAGTAAAAAAAAACTAAATTATTTTCTGACAATCGCAAAACTTATTCATCGTAGGTTGTCGAAGACATATCGGAAGAATATTCCTTGGACAATCATCAAAGTAAAATTTTCCTCCAACCACAACTATCAATTTCCAAATTTAGGTGGGATGAGGGTTTCTTGGAGAATGAGGGTTTCTTCAAGTCTAGGTGGAATGCCAACAATAGAAAAAAAAATTCACTTATATACCTTAGTGTGGGCTAGCCCCAAGTAACTATGAGAGTGGCAAACTTGTAATTTTGGAAAAATTTACATTGGACTAGTCCCAAGTAAAAGTAGTAGTGCCCTTATAATTTACCTTTTTTTTCGTTTCCTCCTCTCAAGACCAGGAGTTCATCAGTCTTCATACTTCAATTCCAAGTTCTTCTTCTCGGCTTCTTTGAGGCTCAAGCTCTTCGAAGGAAGGAGGTGTGAATCGGTCGGGATCGGCCCCAAGCCCCTAACGACTTCTATCACATGGATTGATGTAAAAATTTTCTTGCAATTATTTTATTTTTTCTGATTTACTTTTTTTTTTAAATATTTTGAGTTTATCGTACTTCTATTGCTCCAATTTCTTCCGTGAGGACCTGAAGGAGGAGATTTAAAATTTTAGGGTTTGGAGAAGCTTAGGAGAGAATGAGCTCGGTGATGGACCGATGGTCAAATGGTGGATCAGAATTATGAAATGACTTGTTTTGGATGAGAAGTTGCATATTTCTTTCAAAAATGACTTTTTTGGTTTTGGTTACTTGGCAAATTTGTTCATAATGTCTTAAATTTGTTGGCTATATAGCTAGTAGACATATTTTTTTTATCATTGGATAGTTTCTAAAATGCACACATACAAAAAGAGTTTTTCAGAGTTTGAAAGTTTTCAATACTTGAATTCATATTCTAAAGGGGTGATATCCTTAGTTACCAAATATGTGGTCCCTAGGACATGTTATAATTGGACTAGATTTGAAATGGAATGGCTTATATTCGGTGTAGATATCTTTTTTTCAATGTTTTTATTCATTATGACAAGAATCAAACCTTACAAATATAAGAAAAACTCTGTCGAATTTTTGGCATGAGATTAATAGTGGTGTAGTAGCCCATCCAAACTTTAAATTCTGGATCTGCCCCTGACTTCATCTCTACTTTGTCAAAAGAAGAAGATTTACTATCGTGTCACTTCAACAAGAAAATTGTACTTTTTATCTCACTTTAATAACCATCCAAACATCAAACTTTAAAAATTTTCACTTCTAACCTCCACATTTTCAGAGCACCCAAACAAAGAATTTTTTATTTCGCTCCACTTCATTACAATACGTACGCAAAATATAGATTTTCAATTTATTTAGGATTATTTACACTAACTATCCCTATGTTTTTTGTTTATAACACGGGATACCCATATTTTTAAACATATTATATTGATCATCTCTTCCTTTAGAAAATAAAAATAAAAATAGGAGTAGTTAGTGTTATAATTTTTTTAGTTTTAACTTAAAGAAAGAGTACCCCATGTAAAAAGCAAGGTAGGGACGGTCAGTGTAAATAATTTAAAAGTTAGAATATTTCGTATTATAAATCAAAAATATAAGAATAATTAATGTAAATAATCCATTTATTTATTTTTCCGCCGAACCAAACGGGTTTCTTACAACACAAAGGTGCCATGTTGTACTTCTTTTACAACATGGTGTGGTTAGAACTATACAATACTTCTAAAACCTTGTCATTGTCAAACAAAAAAAAAAGAAAAAAAAGAAAGAAAGAAAAAGATAACGTCTTAATGGCATGCTTAACTACCTTGCTACAATTGTAGCTGAAATGCCCTGAGTTCTGAACCCTCATCACAACCTACTTTGTATTAGACTATGAACTTGTCGTTCACCGATCCATGAACCTGTCAGGACATGACTCATAGATAGGCCTAATCCACGAACCTGTCAGGACATGACTCATAGACAGGCTAACGTCTATTATCACTTGGTTCCAGATAATTAAAGATCTCCAAAATGTCTAATTGATCAAGAATATTATCCAAATCGCTTAATAGCGCTGCTTCAAAAAATTTGCATATAAGTCTCCTTTAAGAGGGAGGGAAGGGGGGTGGGGGGGGGTATGAGGTTAATCTTTACCAACCAGATAATAGTACATCATTGATCCACAAACATTTAGCAGCAAGCAATATTCAAGAACTCCAAGCAGTCTAGAAGAAATGAATCAAATGGGAAACAAACGCTAAACATTTACAAATTTTTGTAGCTCAAAAGTCATCCACGAAAATTGAACACTCAAGGAGGACGATTGCAAGTGCAAAACCCTATCAGGATTCTCTCACAGGTTTAAAGCTCATGAGGCGGGGTCAGATATCTGGAGATATACCATCTGGGTGTATCCATTAAATACAGAGGAGTGTAGTCTTGTTAGGCCGAGCGTCTGAAACATGGCAAAGTGACCTTCTTCAAGGATAGGATCGGATGTACGTGCTGGGTCATACCTAGTCTGGTGAGTTAGGGAGGGACCAGCTAAGGGGGGAAGCTCCCAGTACACATCCAGCACCGACTCCACGAATCTGCTGTTTTGGAAGTGTTCCTCATAGGAAATGGCCTTATTGCTGTGGTTGAAGTTATCACGCACCTGCCCTCTTACACCCCACCATGCTTCCCCCTTCCCACAAAGTTCATCTATGTCCACGGCCTTCTCCCAGAACTTCTTCCTATCAGACCTCAGCCTGGCTTCATCGCCGTCTTTGAAGCAGCTGTGGCCACCACCTGTTTGACCAGAGAATGAAAAGGATTAGAATATGTTCTATGAATTCTTAGGAAAATGAAAATTCCATCAAGTTCTAGTACTCCAAGAAAGCCCTTCAATGTAGTTTAACCACATAACTTAGGGCACCCGGGTTATTTGCCTTTATACATTTGAAAGGAAAGCATTTCAACCATTTTGAATTCAGACTATAAAGAAAAGAAAAATAAGTCGAGCCTTCTTCTAATATCCCGGGAACTTCTGTGGTTTTTAGGGTGCAGACGTGGATTCCTGCCCCATTGTCAACTATTGTTCGTCTAATCATGCAGTCTCCAGCAATCCACAAGGTGTTAGCCAGGGCTAACAAGAAAGAAGATGGAATGGAATCAAAAGACTGGAGAACTGAACTTAGTGCAGCCAGACATACTACACTAAACTAGCACACCGCACTCAATGCGTCACAGCCTAGGTTTGGGTCGCCTCCAATATCGATATACAGTAATAGTTTTTGAAAGCAGCCTATCTAGTTTTCCGAGGAGAGTCTTTAAAAGCACTCAGATTACTCACGGACATGAACGGGGGAGTGGGGGGTGGACGGGGTGGGGGGTGGGGGGGGGGAGGTGGGGTGTTGAAGGAAGTTATATGTATACTTTGCTTGTAGGGATAAGGTATTGTCACAACTTTATATGAAGATTTGGTTTCAATACATGTTTGTGGATTCCACAATGTTAAAATTTTGGTTAAAGAGAAGGGAAATAAACTAATAAAGCAACTAAAATAGGTATCAGTAAATAGATATGTTTCCGGCGGCTATCATTAAAATGCTCTGCTACAACATGAAGGGAGAAATGATATATGTAAAAAGGGTCTCAAAAGTATATTACAAGGAAGGCCAGGATCTATCTAAATACTATGAGAATTCCAAGGTTAAAACATCAATGGCAAGCCCAACAGATGGTTTCTAGTCTACCTGACAAACCCCTACAACAGCAACAAAGTCTTTATCCCAATTTTTTGGGCTCGGCTGTTTGAATCCATTTCTTACTTCGGCTTTGTTAAGGGTTATGTCCTCTGTAACACTATAAAAAACTATATCATTCTTTAAATCTTCAAATCAAGTTCGCCTAGGCCCACCTCTAGTCCTAAGGGTATATTGACTAGTATGTTATCGAGCTCCTCCTTACATGAGCATCTAATGGTGTGCGTTGCACATGTCCAAATCACCTAAGACGATTTTATCTCATCTTGTCCTCAATTAGCGCCACCTCTAACTTCCAACGGAAACACTCATTTCTTATCTTATCCTTTAAATATATTTTCACGCATCCATCTTACCTTCTACTACACTAACTTTATGGACATGTTGTTTCTTGATTGCCCAACACTCTCAATCAGTGTTCTATAAATTGGCCTTTTCGACCGCCTAGGCACTAGGAGCCCCTAGGATGAACCAAAAATACTCTATTCGGTGTCTGATAGGGAGAACTTGGCCATGGCAGTATTCCAGAGGCCACTGTTAGGGAGAACTTGGCCCTGACAGTGGTCCCTACTGTTAGGGAGAACTTGGCCAGGGCAGTATTCCCCTAAGCCACATGGCCTAATTTTTATATAGGATATGGCCATGGCATTATTTCGGTGTTCCACTGTTAGGCGGCCTAGGCGCTAGACGTTCCTCCTCCGCACCGAATCCGCATAACGATTTTTAGAACATTGCTCTTAATGCGTAAATAGTGTTTCCTTGGAATCTGACTGAGGGTGCATATAAGCCATTTAAAATGTGCTCAATCACTCCATGAACCATTCTCAAGGGCAGTAATGCTCCACACCCACAGCCAACCAAGTGTTCATGTGAAAAGGCTTTAGTAGATGGTACAACTTTTACTCAGTGATATACTATAAAAGTTTATTCTTTGTAGGTAAAAATTCTGAACCTCAAACAATAAGCAAGGAGGCAAGGAGAAATCGTTCAATAGCCTTGCATTCTTCTTCGAAAAGAGAGTATATATACAAATCTATATTATCCGGACTCTCCACTTTAGGGAGAAGTATCCATGTCCATCCGATAGGACATGAGTATGGGTATGGAATCCGTATACAATCTTCCATGGTGACAATCAGATCTTTTATGGTCCTTCATGGTAACAATTGGAAGACTGGTAGTGAAGTAGATAGTTTATTTTAATGTGGTAGTGAAGTAGATAATTTATTTTAATATGGTAGATTGGTAGTAAAGTTATGAAACCTTACAAATTTAATTTCATGATGTCTTTTTATAAAATCATGCAAATTTAATTATAAGCTTAAATATATGAAACAAGACAAACTTTATTACAACTGTGTCATTTTATGAAATCATACAAATTTAATTAGATATTGTCTTTTTATGAAACAGCGCAAATTTAATTACATGTCTTTTATGAAGCCATACAAATTTAATTATATAATATCTTTTTATGAAACCATGTTCAAATATATTTATTTTAATAGTCATATCCCCGTACCCGTATCCAAAATCTGGATCCTTTTAGCCGAGTTCGTGTGTCATTCAATTATGAGTTTGAAGGACCCAACTCTTGGATATGTACCCGTACCCGACACCCGTATCCGAGTCCAGGTAACATAGATACAAATCCTAGGAAAACCCTAGGAGAGTCCTATAAGCAAGCCCATTAGTTGGGCTAGACTTAGTTGGGCTAACTCTAGCTCTAGCAGGCACCAAAGACAAAAACATGGGCAAGGAGGGACCGTCTGGATAGATTTTCTGAAATTTGGTTATGAAAACAATTTTCAAAGAAGATATTATAAAGTTATTTTCTATTTATACAGATTATGACTTTACGTTTGGTTAGTTTCATCTAAACAATGGATTTTGAGAAAAAAAAATTTAAGATTTTTTTAGTAATTTTTTTTTAAAATAATGTTTTTAATAAATTTTATAATTACTTTCATCTCCAACCGTGTCTACGGCTGCTCGGGTCCGACCCCGAGGTAGTAGCACCAGCGGTGGGAGCTGCTTCCTCGCGGAGAAGAAGAGGAAGAGGTGTTCGCCAGCAGGAACGACATCAGGGGAGGCCGACGGACGCTCCAGTGGGGCGACAAGCTCACGGGGGGCAAGGGCACTGCCGGTTCGGGGTGTCACATAGAGGTGGAAATGAGGTGCAAGCTGGATGGGAGACGTCGAAGTTGTTCAGTAGCTCGACCGAGCGACGGGGATCGAGCGGTAGGCGGAGGCAGCGGAGCTTCTTCCTCGCGGAGTCGCATCAGTGGTGGGAGATGCTTCCTCGCAAAAAATTTGTATAGAGGTCGTCAGCGGGGGCCAGAGCTTCTTCCTAGCAGAGTCGCAGCGACGGTGGGAGCTGCTTCCTCGCGGAGAAGAAGAGGAAGAGGTCGTCGGCGGGGGCAACGGAGCTTCTTCCTCGCGGAGTCGCGGCAGCGATGGAGCTACTTCCTCGCGGAGAAGAAAAGAGGTCGGCGGCGGGGGCATTGGAGCTTCTTCCTCGCAGAGTCGTAGCGACGGTGAGAGTTGCTTCCTCACAGAGAATTTGTATAGAGGCCATCTGCGGGGGCAATGGAGCTTCTTCCTCGTGGGGTCGCAGCGGCTGTGGGAGCTGCTTCTTCGCAGAGAAGAAGAGAAAGAGGTTGTTGGCGGGGGTAGCGGAGCTTCTTCCTCGCGGAGTCGCAGCGGCGGTGAGAGCTGCTTCTTCGCGGAGAAGAAGAGGAAGAGGTCGTCAGCGGTGGCAGCGAAGCTTCTTCCTTGCGGAGTCGCAAAGGCGGTGGAAGTTGCTTCCTCTCGGAGAAGAAGAGGAAGAGGTCGGCGACGGAGGTTGCGGAGCTTGTTCGCCGCAGAGTCATAGCGGCGATAGGAGCTGCTTCCTCGCGGAGAGAGAGAGAGAGAGAGAGAGAGAGAGAGAGATGATATGAGAACCGAGAGAGAGGGTGCCCGCCAAACTCAGGGAAAAGAGACGTTGGAAAAAAGAGGTTTTTTCCCCTCAAAACAGCGTTTAAACGTACATCTCCCCAAAAAAATTTGAAAGCAGGTATTGGGAGTTGGAGTGCCAAACGTAGTTTTTGTAGCTTTTTGAGTTTAAACTCAAATCAGGGAGAAATAAAGAACAACCAAAGAGACCCTGAAGCTTTATAATCACATCCAAAGTTCTATCTGCAATTATATTTCACCTTATGCCTCCAGTACAAGAACACAATGAAAATTAATGTCATAAAATATAAGTTATATAATGATTCATTATAATTAACATTTCATTAGAGCAGATTGGCTTGCAAGATCCTTTTTTTGTAATGCATAACCTGCCACCATGCAAACAGAGCAGTAAACAAGAGTGCCCAAATCGAGAGTGTAACAAAATACCATTATCTGATCATATACAGTTGCACGTTCATATTTTGATACAAAGTTGTATGAATAGTGGAAATCAATACAAATATAAATAATACTTTCTTTAGAATAAATATAAATAATACTTTCAAATCTGAATTCAGAAAACTATTGTGTGTGCAAGAATGCAGACGCATGTGTACCCCATGAAAACTGTAAATTTTTATTAGGTGACAATTAGCCCAACTGTGGTTTATTGGTCAGAATGTTGGGCAACCAATAGATATGCAAAAAGATGGGCATAGCTAACTACTACTGCCCAAATTCCTAGATAAACCTGGATTTGAAGTACAAGCAAAGAATACGACAATTGTTAACTTGGATGCCAGTATGACCATCAAAGAGCTGAATGTAATAGAAAAAACATCACGTAGAAGACCCTTTCAGTCATGGACTTGGTACACCTAACTGGGTTGACACTCGTTCTTTTAGAATAGAGTTGTAAGCATAGCAATCCATTTTCAAGGACACAACGTAAGAGGCATGACAAAGAGGAATATTTTCTAGAGTTCTAAACCAGGCATTCTAGTGGGTATGATAACATTAACATTAACGCCAGAACTAGACTACTTCATGGCCAAAAATAAAAACTTGCCCACCAATTTCTTTTACTTGGAATATGTTGCACGGATACAGATTTGACACGACATCTTTTAGACATGGCGACACGGATTCGGCACCTATTTTTGTGCATCCTAATGTATTTCAGAGTGTTTGTAGCGTGTCCGGTATGTGTCCAACAAGAAACGACACGGCATGAAATTGGTTATGTGCTTTTTAGCTTGGAAGGCATCGCAAGCAAAATTTGTGGTAAAGAGTACCAATCACGTGTTTGAACATTGATTTCATCGAGAATTGTTAGAAGTTCTGCAGTTTTGTCTGATCCAATGATAAATCAACTAGGTCCTTTTGCTCATCAATCCAGCAACAACCATCCATTAAGTTCAACAGCAAGAAAGCACAATATTGCTCTCACCATCTGGTCTTGCAGATTGAACAAATGGATGCAAAGATGGTCTTCAGTGTGAAAACCAAGAGATGATATTTGTGCAATGGCTATAAACCTATTAGTCAACATGCTTTAGTGAACAAATAGAGTACAGTCACAACTTTAAAATCCAAAATGTACAACCAGGAGGGTGTGTCGGGCTCTTTATATCAAACATTTTTCAATCGGTAATGCGTCAATGGGACTTTTAGTAGTGATACTATTCAGACTTTGACCACCAAAAATACAATCAGTTTATGATGAAATAGAATGGCAAAATATGCAGCTTACTTAGATATCTTCACTGTGCGTGAATGAAAAAAATTATCAGTTACCAAGAAAAAGAATGAACTTCACTAGCTGGTGATTAGGAGTCAGCACACAGGATACTTTGTAAACTATGACATGTATCTAGAGAGAGTACAAGCACATGAAAAGGTACTTCTATATATGGTCAGAAAGATCAAGATTATATACCTCTAATGTAAAACTGATCACATATCTGCCTCATGGAATAATGATCGCCAGTCCCAGTGTCATAATTGTCCTCAAATATGAGATGCTTAAAGCCAGCTTTTAGAGCCTGCGTCAATCTGTCCACGAACATACGAGTCTGAGAAACTCACACATTGAGTATAGAGCATACTGCAGACTCTTTCACATGTCAAAATGTATGTCACTAGATAACTATGACAAGATACATGAACTATGGAAAAAAGATCCAGAATTAGGACTTTTTTTGAAAGACAACGTGGTAGTTGGTGGTAATTAGCAATGATTTATCTTTCAAATCTAAGCCCCCAACATTGGAATTGTACCTTCGCAACTCACTCTGATGATCATCGAAGAAGACAAGCACTCGCGAAATGTCAGAAATCCCATGCTTCTTCAAAACACTATTCCAATTGATATTTCCAAAATCCAGAAAGTCCTTCCCAGAGAAGTATGTGCAGTTGTGATCAACATAGGCAGGCCCCTTCTTTAGATACTTCTCCGGGTGGCGGGGTGTGATCGATATGATAGGAGTCTCCGGCATTGCCTGCCTCAAGACCCAAGTGGAGTGACCCTTGAAAGCCCCACTTTCTATCATGATATCCGGCTTGAGCCAACGTGTCATGAACCATAGCCCGAAGCTGTGATCGAAGCCCATGCCATTCATGTTGTTCTTGATCGGCCGGGTCTCGTAAATCGGCACGAACTCCTCCAGGCCTTTGAGGAGATCTGCATAAGTCCATTCGACGGTTTTCCCATGTTTCGATCTGCCTTTAGCCAATGACAAAGAAGTAAACATACGGGGAAAAAGATGTTTTTGCTCCAAAATAAGGCACCACAAAACAGAAACAATTACAAATACAGGAAAATTCCCCTAAAAACTTAGTAATGCAATATAAACAAAGAACTCAACAATTATCCCTAATTTTAGTGTTAGAGTTAGTGGTTGGCCCAACAGATCTATCTCGCACTGGGCTTTCTACATTGGGCCTAGGGTTTCCATACGTATTGTGTATATATATTCTCCTATCATCCTCTAATGAGTACTAAGGCTATTGAACCATTTCCTTAAACGGTATCAAGCTAGATTTTTTCAGTTTCTTCTTCTTCCTGTTGCTGCTGCTGCTCCTGCAGCCTTCTCCTCTTCCCCATAGTAGCAGCAGCAGCTCCCTAATTCCTATGTTTCTGTTTTGTGTTATTCTTTGCCCCTTCGCCTCTTATGTTTTCTATTTTGTTTCCTGCTCTATCGGTTGTATTATGGCAGACTTACGGTGTATTCTTCTTATACCCCTCTCCTTTTTCTAATGTTACGTGAGTTCCCCTTTGTATATTTTTTTAACTACTTTGTCGCGAACTGGTGATTGCTGAAGTCTATTTTATCTTCTCTTTACTGTGAGGCTTGTCAGTTAAGCAAGCTTCAACGCTCCATCTTTTCTTCCTAGAGCCAACAAGCAAATCTTATCTACATTTAATTGGGTTCATTTAGTCATTTAGGGTCTCAATCATGTTTCATCTGTTTCTGGTTAGTGTTACTTTGTTACTTGATCACTCTCCGTCTTACTTGGACTTAAATGTTGAAGAATCGTTCTCAAGCTTGTAGTGTGGTTCAACTTTTATCAATAAATCAGAACCCACTTTGCATGTGATGTTAAAGCATGGCTCGCAGTTTCGGCTATTTTGGATCAAAGTATTGGGTTCTTCATGTTGGATAGCCAAACATGATCAAGAGTAATTTAAATAACTAGAAAAAATATTTGATACATTTAAACATGGTTTCATATATTATATATTATCTCTTTTTGTTTTAAATGGAAAAAATATTCAACATTGTAGAATCTTTCATTTTCAATAGATATTATTGTTTATTTACTTGCCTTTAAACATAAACATTTCATGACAAGTGTACTTATGTCGGTGATGATCTCATCACTTGGGAGGTGCAACAAACAAACCGTTGTCGCTTGGTTGAGTGCAGAGGCAGAATAATAAACGATGGTTCATACAATTTGTTAGATGAAGTGGCTTTGAACTCTGACTATTGATCTCAATGTCCAATATATTGAGCTCTTACCTATGCATTATGATAATCAATCTACTATCTTTAATGCTAGCAACCCTGGCTTCCATGAGAGGACCAAGCATATTGAGGTTTACTGTAACTTTGTTCGTGATACAGTCATGGACAACTAGACTCGGACTCTATATATAGCTTGAGGGAGAGTGTTAGAATTGGTAATTATCCCAAATGGGTCTAGCTTACACTATGCTTATCTTGTTGGGCCTAGAGTTTCTTTATTTATCGTGTATATATACTATTCTCCTATCATCCTCCAAATTCCAATTAGTAGTAAGGCTATTGAACCATATCTTCTTCCTTAGAAGATGACCTGCTCCATAGAATCAATTTCTCTAAATCTATCACACATTCTGATGTAGGACGTCTTTGGGAAGTCTATTCAGATTCGGATACAAAGTTCTACGCAAGACGTATGTTTTTTTTTTTAGATTTTACTATGGATGTGCGATGTAGATCCGAGTACAAATAGAATCTTCCAAGCCTTTCTCACCAAATACCAAATAAAACCCTAGTGTATCAAGGAGTGGACATATCTAGAAGAAAGTGTTTTCACCAAATTTACTTGAAATCTTAGTTATGTAATATGAGCAAAGAACCAACAAATTATCCATCACTTTAGAAAGAGGTCACAACTACTCTAGAATCAACTTCAACCAATTTCCAGATCAAAAGCCTGACGGATCGAGAATAGTTTACACCAGCACAAATAAAATATAGTTTTCCAGTGTCCCGATCTGCCTTTAGCCACTGACAAGAAGAGAACATATAAGAGTTTTTCTTTTCTTTCTTCTCAAATTAAGTTAATGCAGAATGGAACTTGTCACCAATTCAAGAAAATTTAAGAACTGAACAAATTATCCCTAATTTAGAAACTTCTTTCTAGAATCAATTCCATGGAAACCTATCATAAATTGCTCACCAAATTCCAAATTAAAATCCTGCGGAATTGAAATTATAATAGATCAAAGAATTTCCCTTACAACCCTAGTAATGCAATATGAGCAAAAGAACTGAACGAATTATCCCTAATATTAAGAAAGAGGCAACAAACCCTAACGAAGGAAGAAGAGCTTACACCAGGGGACGCCGAGGAAGCCGAACTCGGAGGCTTGGCCATCAATGGGCCCGCCGAGCAGCTTGACGCGGGAGAAGGACCCGCCGGATGTGAAGCAGACGGAGTTGCCTGTGGGTCCCAGGAAGAAGAGGAGGAGGAGGAGGAGGAGGAGAAGGACGACGAGGAGGAAGAGGAGATAGACGACAGGGTTCGGGAGGAGGAGGAGACGCCAGTGGTGGGAGGAGGAGAGCCGGAAGGAGGCGGAGGAGGGAAGCTTCCTCCGCTTCGACTCGTCCTCCGGCACGCCGGATGAGGCGGGGGAGGCGGCGGATCTAGGGCTCGGCGGCGCCCGGC
Source organism: Iris macrosiphon (assembly GCA_036927795.1). NCBI lineage: Eukaryota > Viridiplantae > Streptophyta > Magnoliopsida > Asparagales > Iridaceae > Iris > Iris macrosiphon. The sequence continues at coordinate 298,870,240 of JAYESA010000005.1, forward strand.
GGGATGACAGCACGCTCTCTTGCATTTGTGTTTAAAATGCCTGGAGTTCGGAGAAGTTTTCTAAATATGGAGGCCAAATTTCATCCTTTTTTTTTTTTTTTTTTCGCTAAAGGTACTACAAAAGTTGTTCAGGAGAGTCCATTACTTGATGCTAGTCCAACCTGAAACAACTTTTACTCATGGCAGCCAAAAATTAACTATGGGCTGCCCACCCACAATCCTCCCATCATCCACGACCCTGATGGCGCCGTCGTCATCGCCCTCCAGGCCCATCCTCCCGACCACCTCCTCCATCCTCCTCCCCGCGCTCCCAATCGACGACATCAACACATATCCCTTGATCCTCGGTTGCTACCTCAGCAAGAACGTCATCTCCTACCTCGAGAAGCCCGGACTCCCCCGCCCCAGCCTCGTCGCCTTCGTCTGCTCCTATTCGCAGGTCCTCTACGTCAGCGTCGTCATCGAGCTCGTCAACGTCGTCCGCTTCCTCCGCGGCCTCGACGTCGACTGTCAGGACATCCCCTACGTCCTCTCCCGCTACCCGGAGCTCCTCGGATTCAAGCTCGAGGGAACCATGAGCATGTCGGTCGCCTACTTGGTCAGTAAAAAGTTGGCTTTTATACTCTTTAGTGAGTTAGCCCCAAGTGAGTTTTTGTTGTGGCAAACTTGTAATTATAACAAACATTTTTCGTCTAGTCCCGAATAAGAAATGATATGTTCATATAATTCTTTTTTATAAATTTGAGTTCGAGTCTTAGAAATAATACCTCCATATGTTGTGGAATGTTATTACCTATATTTTGATCATGTCTGTATCATGAAGATGGGAAGCTTGGATGGAGAGTTAGTTGTCATGACCCGCACCCGGTATAGGGATGCAAGTCGGAAACAACGTCCAGCCTATGCCGCAGCATCGGCAGTAGAACGCTGTCTTGGTCTACTATACTATCTAAAATCTCACAATAATATAAAGTTTGCCAACAATAGCTCACACAAAAACTCAATCACAATCTAAAGCACAAGAAGATATGAAGGAAGTCTAACTATACATCAAAAAAAATATAAATCATCAACAATAGAAACAAAAATCAATAACTCAAATAGAAGCTGAAAACAAATCCGGTACCAAAAATGCCAAAGAGAACTAATTATGCTACCTAATGAATCCAGCTAAAACTCCCGGTAGTCACTCCAGAACTAGTAGGTCCAAGTCTGCACCATCTATAAGTCAAAGTCCAAAGTATTTCGGACACCAATCTCTAGGATCCTCTGAAAAAATATTTTCCAGTCAAGAATGGAGCGAAGTACATACCTCTGAAAACAGTTCCAACAACATAATCGAGCATATAAACAGATATAGAAATGAAATACAAGATCACTAAACATATGAATGATGAACAAGATAAATACAGGTAATGTACGAGAATATATAGATCAACAATATGAATATCAAAATATAATGAAGTAAACTGCAATCTAAACTATCTAATGTGCCTTAGAATACGAGTTCATTATGTGATCGGGTTGGGTGAACATGATCAGGTAAGATGGATTACAAGTGAAGTATGTAATCAGAATGTACACGATTTGTAACAATGGCTTTGATCACATAATCAACTCCTACTCTCCCACCCCCAACTAATACCGATGGATCCAATCACGACATGCTACGAACACGAAAAATATAACCACTGTCACGAGCAGTGGGTGTACACGAATATCATAACCACCGAACACGAACGGTGGGTGTACACGAATAAGCACACTGAACACGAGCAGTGTGTGAACACGAAGTAACATCAATACCCAGTATACACGATGAGATACAATGTACACGGGTATCCGCTGAACACGGTAGGGGATAACATCTCATGACGGGATCCATATAGTACCAGTCCGTGAAATCACTGTGTCGGGATCAATGTATACAATTCTAGAACATACATATATACAATATTATGAATTGAAAAATATCAGAGAAATGTACTCGCCTGTGGTCCAGAGCAATTAATGTCAAACTATCCGAACTGGTGTCACACAGACCTATATAAGGAATTTTGCATTAATACAAGGTTCTGGAAAGAAAAGAAGTTAAACTAGTCAACTTCTAGGTCAACAAGTCAATTCTAAGTCAAAAGTAAAACTAGGTCAACTCTAAGTCAACTATGGTCAATTATAGTCAAACTATGGCCAACTACCTATTTCTAGGTTGCATGAGTCTAATCAAAGATATTGGGCTCACACACTATGAATCTAGGCCATACAAGCTACATCTTAGGATACTAAGATACCGTATCTCAGGATACGCAAACAAGGGATACATATAACACATATGTACATATCAAACAATAATATATATATAAAATCCTAATTACCAATGCTAAATGGATACCTTGGGTTCGAACCAACTTGGTATCGCAATACTAAACCTCTATCTTGATACCCAAATCCAATACCTTGGGTATCCTTAATACCTTGGCATTTACCTTGGTATCTCAAGGTAATGTCACTCTAGTATACATATATATATATTAACTATCCAACTATGTAAACCCTCTGATTTTTCAGGAATTTTTAAAATGGATTTTTTACAATGTTCTAGAATTTTTCTGGTATTTTTACTAATTAAAACAAAGGTATTTTGATTTTAAATAATTTTTAAATGTTGTTAATTAATATTAAAATATTATGAAAATAATATTTTTGGGTGTAAAATAAAAAACTAGACATAGGATAATTTTTCAGGAATTTATTGGACCCCGGAAATATTTTTAAAGCCCTAAAAACCAAGTTGTAATTAACCCTAAATAAACCCTGAAATTGAACCCGGTTTATTTTAAATAAACCAAAACAAACCGACCCAAACCGTGGTGAACCGAACCGGACCAAACCCACTCTTAACGGGTCGGGTCGGATCCGAAATGAACCCGACCCGGACCCGTTAACCCGCTGAAACCCTAAATCCTAATCCTACCCAATTTACTGTTCCGGCGCTATATAACACCCTCGACCCCCACGCTCCGCCGGCCGAAACCCTAATCCCCTCGCCGTCCCCGACCCACAGCACCCCGCTCCGACTGCCCTGGCCTCCTGCCCCACCTTCCTCCTCCAGAAACTTCCACCCTCCCGTCAAGCTTCGTCTGAACCCTAACCTCTCCCCTAGCCGCCTTCCCTCACCACCATCCCTCCCGACGGACCCCCACAGCCTCGACCACCACTCACAGTCCTCCTCCCGTCCCTGACCCGCAACGCCCCGCTCGACCCAGACCCCTAGCCGCCGTGCCCCGCCCTAACAGTCCTCGACGACGACCCCCTCGGCTTCGTCCCCGCCGCCTCGACGAACCAAAGCTCCGCTGTCACGCCCCGATCTCCCGCAGGCAATCGGCCGTTCCCGCTAGGCGGGAATCACCCTCGCCAGCGCTCCCGCGGAACGATCGCTTAACCTATCCGGGCGTGATGCCGCACGAGCGTGATCCACGCCCGTGCAAGGCCATGGTTCATTGGCTGGCGGCAAGAGTTCTAAGCCACAGAGTCGCACAGATTGTCCGAGTGCAGCGGAGTTTAGGAACGCATAGCGATCGGTAACAGGTTCACTGAGTCGACAATATAGCGAAAGCATTGAAACAAGTAAAGTAATCTCTTTATTGATATGAAACATGTATTACAGGCGGCGTATAGCCGAGATTACAAGTCGCTCAAGCCTCTCTCTCTGAAACAGTAAAAGCGTGCCAAATGGCTACAACTGTGGAATGAATGTACAGGCGATGGTCAGGCGATGTTCACAACTTATGTCTTGTATATGTGCTTCAGTCCCGGACGCACCGTTGCAAGGCTTCAGAGGGAACTCCTGGCCTTAGCACGCACGAAGGAGGCGTCCGCACCGAACGAGGTTCTCCCGCACCCTGCATATCAAACTGGTGGATTATCAGTACATTGAATACACTGGTGGGGAAGCTACTCGCCCGCTCGACAAATCCAAACACGTAATACAGGTTTCGTGCACAACTATTAAGTTGTCTTTCTAGTTGCCTTAGGATCAGTTTCATGCAGATATTGAATAGCCTAACGTGTCGGGCAGTGCGCCGTGCGATGTTTGAGAAAACACGGCGAGACTTACCAACTTACCATCTCCTTCCCTGTCCAAGGCAAACTTGAGGCAAACATGTTAATTCATGCACGGGGCAAGTATAAGCATTCAGGAGGCAAGCATATGCAAACACGAGGGTCGTTTTAACAGGATCGTTCAGGTGTTTATTTGTTCTTGATGCAATGCAGTGACTCGCACGCGGATAGCCGCTAAGCGAGGATGATTTATCTATATAAACAGAAGTCGCTGGCATAGCCATAAAGGACCAGATGTAGTCTCAGGGTCGAGGATGAAGTACAAGCAACAGAAACGATGGGCCTTGCACTTATCCCGCCCTAAACAGACGACTACGCTTGTAGTCTCACGGTCGAGGATGAAGTGCAAGCATGCAGAAAACGGAGAGTCTTGCACTTATCCCGCCAAAACAGACGACTACCAGAAGTTTCGTCTAGACCGGGTTGGCCCCAGTGCCCCGGTGACCGCCCGCGGAACGAGATCCGAAGATCACCTTTCACAAGTTGTCCGCGACATGCAAGTCAGGGTCTCAGGTCAGATACAGAAACAAGTTCGTGGCAGAATATATATATGAACAAGTCCGGTATGGAACGAGTTCGAAACAGAATATATATATGAACTTGTTGAGACAGGATTCAGTAGTTTGCTCCTCGAGCTGTAATTCAGGGATTTATTCATTCTTGGTGCAGATTCCCTGGTTCAGAATTTGCCTTGGTGACCTAATGGTCCCGGATACTTGCAGGTTCGTTTAGGCACGGAACGACTACTTAGTAGTCTTCCGGGGTTTGGATGAATACAAGGCAACATACAACAGACAAGCATGCGTTTCTAAGGAACATATGTCACTACCACATTTCCAGATAAGGATATTTGTGTAAATTCACCATTTGAATAATTATGTATTAAACTAAATTGCTGAGTTTTATAAAGTAATTATATGTTGTTAATAATATTTGGTTTTAGGTCAACCCTAGAACTCATTAGGACAACCCTAATGACCACACCCTAATTAGAAGACCCAGTTCTAGTGAAACCCTAGAATTCAAATTTTAGGGTGGAACCTCAAACCCTAGACTGACTAAACCTTAGTTAGTTAAGTTCCTATTGACCTAACCTGGGGGTTAAACCTAGCCTATGCATTAGAAACCCTAACTTGACCTTAATATAAAAGGGAACCTTCTCTTCCTTCGTGTAGAAAGGAGAAACCCTAGCCTCCATAAGAGAAAGCCATCTCCCCCCACTCCAGATTTCGAAATCTAACCCTAGGATTTCCATCTTCCTCCTCCAAAGCAAGGGAAACAAGGAACTTGGGTCAAGGAATCTTGGGGAAGAAGAACTTTCATAGGAAAACCATCTCCCTATAGGTAAAATCCCAATTTCTATCCTATTAATTTCTGTTTTTCTGATGTAAACTGCCATTAGGAAACCCCCTACTGTGTAGTTTCGATTTAGGGTTTTGATTTGGGTTGTGGTGACCTACGGTTGATTTTGCCCCAATTTCTGGAACCCTAATCCTAAGGATTCGTGTAGGCATGATTGCATCTCCTAACCTTAGTCTAGATCTTGTTTTAGGGTTTTAATTTGGGGGAGGGGGGATTTTACTGTGCAGAGTTGTGTATAGGAAATTCCTGTGCAGTCGGGTTTCTGGGGGTTACTGTGTGGGAGTATCAGTGTGAGTCCCCTGTGTTAGCCGTGTTTCTGTGTAGTCGGGTTGGGGGCAACTGTGCGGAATTTCAGTGTGTATCAGAACCTAGGTATCAGTTCATGTGCCAGTAGTGAACCTGTATATGTGTCCTTGTGTCGAGTATCATATATCTATGTGTGAGTAGTGATTCTCAGTGTACCTATACTGTAAACCTGTGTATAGAGAGTTTTGTTCCAGGTTGTAACTAGGCTATACCTATGTGGGATTATGTAGTGTAGGATTGATGTAGTGTATCAGTTAGACCCTGTCCAGATCAGTGTATTTCCTGTGTGTGGATTTCAGGGTATCATACCTGAGTGTTAGTGTGGTCCAGTGTGTGTGTGTGTCTCAGCAAATTCCCAGGTTCGTGTGTGTGTGTGTATACTGATAGTTTTAGTGCTGTGTGTATATCTGTGTGTAAGTTGCAGTGTTATTCTGTGTGTAGCAGTAGTGTGTAGTGATATGCCTGTGTTGAGAGGGGTCGGGTTCAGTGTGAATCAATAGAGGGGGATAGGCCTGTAGTACACAGGTATGTGCAAGAAATTGGGAGAACTAAGTCTACGCAAGCAAGCATAGTAGTGCTCAGTTATACCTGCAGTGAGAGGGTGCATCATAATATGGTGAGTATTGTTTGTAGATGTTAATATGGTGTACTGTGGGTCTGTGTAGGAGCGTTCCAATGAATATCATGTGTGAAGTGTAAGGGGTTTTGCAGACTTGGGCTTATGAAGGCAAGTCTTGGGTAGGCACTGCTTCAGGGAACTGAATAGTGGTATGAGTTTCAGATGGGCACTGCAGGATGGGTAGGCTCGGGTCCAGGGGTCTGATACCTGAGACAAGTATTGGGGGTAACTGAACCTTGTTCAGATTTTGAGGGGGGAAAAGAGCATATGGTTTAGCCAGTCAGTTGCTTTGAACTGAGGTATGATGAAGGGATAAGTTGTGATCATATTTTGAAGTAGAGATCAGTAGTGTATAACTACAATTTAGTGTAACAATAGCAGTGGTTGTATGAGTGACGATTTAGGGTAGGCAGTGAGGGTAATTGGCTGGTATGGTGTAAATAAGAGTGCTAGTGCGTGAGGGATATGTTATAGATGTGTATCCCAAGATATTTGGGTTAGACCTTGATACGGGTATGGGTATTAAATGTTAAATGTGTACTAGGCTAGTGTGTAGTGGGGATGTCAAGTTGGGGTTGAATATGGGTAAATGTTAAGATATAAGATATGTTAAGGTATAAATTGGTTAGTGTCAGTAATATTTTATAGGTAATATAGTTATGGTATTTATATACTAGTGTTATAGAAGTTCATATAGTGTATCAAGATGCCTAGTGTAGGTAAGCTGGTGGGTGCTACCAAGGTATTAGTATAATGTAATAGGGTAGGTATTAAGTCCTAGGTGAGATATTAGTTATAGCTTAATACAAGTATATTTATAAGTCATATATATAGTATCAGTAATATTAGCTAGGTGTACAGTAAGGAAAACAAGAGGTAAAGTGTGTGTCAGTCCTTAAGGTATTGATACATGGGGGTGTGTAATACTAAATTATCAGGGTAAGTGTGATAGGGTTAAGTAATAACTTAGTACCATAGTATATGAGTCAATGATATGATTAATAACATCTATTATAGTAAATATTAGTTAGTATTAGTAGTATTAGTTAGGTATTAACTAATGTAGACTAATAGTTAGTCTAGTGTTGACCTAACTAACCTTGCATAGACCTAGAAAGGACCCTGTACCTAGCATAGAACTAGGTATGCATGTAGCCTTTTTAAAATACTTTTTGATATGATACTTGATATTTTTAGGTGACTGTGACTTCATCTTGGACATCGATCCTCACATTTTGCTCAGGACCACAGGCGAGTACATTCTCTGACAGTTTTCATTGTTGATTATTTCTATAATGCAGTTGTATTATATACTTGATTCCGACACTATGGATACACGGGTTAGCACCCTAGATCCCCATCATGAGGAGTCGTGATTGGAATCCATCGTGCTAGCTGGGGGATGGAGAACTATTAGTAGATTATGTGATCATATCCAAATCCTTTGCATGCATCATAGCTCACCCCACTTCTCACGTTGGGTGCGGCCTGACCACCTTACATGCATCATAGCTGTTATATATGATTAACCTGACCACTACATGCATCATAGCTAACCATATGGTTAGCCTGACCTACAAGAATCATAGTTAATCATATATAACCAGCCTGATCAAGTCCTAAGCCGATCACATAATAAACTAATATTTCAAACACTTAGCTAGATGTCTATTTTATTCAGATTCACCTGTTCCAGCATTCACTACTTATTGTCTAGCATTCACTACTTATTGTCTAGCATTCACTATTTATTGTTCATTGCTAGATGCTCTATTGCCTATTTCCATTTTCTCCAGTACTTTACATTTCCAGCATTTATTTTCCATCTTGTATTTCTTACACTGTTTATAGATTTTGTCAATTTAATGAAACTGCTGTTAGTGCTTGTGCTTCGCTCCAATCCTGACTGGATAACATTTTTCAGAGGACCTGGAGGATCTTTGCCCCACTCATTATGGCCCAGGATTAGAGGGAGATTTCACCCCGGAAATCCCAGAGGAGTTGCCTAGCCTAGAGGAGAACGTACCTGTCTGCTCTTAGACTACTTTTTCTGCATTTTTGTTTTAGACTGAGACTGAGTTGTATTTATTATTTGTGACTTTGTGAGGTCATTTAGACCCAGGATTTGAGTTGGATTTATTGTGGTTGATTTTTAATAGAACTCTTTTCTATTCTCATCGTGCCATTATTCTTATAGCTTGTGATTGAGTATATCATAGACTGTGGATTATTTATCATTGCCCTCCGTACGGAGTTGAGACTATTGACAGGATATATTATATATTGAGACCTAGACAGCGTTCTACCGCCGATGCTGCGGCGTAGGCTGGACGTACCCACGACTCATGCCCAAATTCCGGGTGCGGGTCATGACAAGTTTTTAGTGGTGGCCCATGCAGGTCCAGCTTCGCAAGTTGTGCGATGTCGTGGTAGTGCGACAACTTAGTTGTACTACTACGAGCCTGTTTTAGGAATAGGAATTAGGTCGAGGATATGCTCAATCACAATTAGGGAATTCTGATTCTTATGATACTACTCTTATTGATTTTCCTTTAGAATTTTACTGTCCTTCCTTGATGATATCGTATCTATTGTTTTAATTGAATCTTTCAATCTGTCTTCAGGATGCCGCCGAAGACCAGGTCCCAGAGACTCGGAACAGCAGCTTCAGAGAGGTCTGCCACTTCTCGCCCTGCCGGACAGACATCCGCAGCACCTCCTACATCCCCAGTACATGTGGGAGCGTCTGCAGCTTTCGGGGGTCCTCCACCACCTGTTCAGAGGGTCCCCACAGCTACGACGGAGCTACCACCACCACCAGTTCAGCATCCAGGAGGTGTGCCCGTCGATTGTGCACAGATGTTCGCCTTGATTCAGGGCATGGTCGATGCCCAGAAGACGTCGGCAGAGGCCCAGAGAGTGCAGGCTGAGGCACATCAGGCCCAGACAGAGATGATGAGGGTAAACATGGAGAATGCTCACCAAGTGGCCCTCCAGGCTGTGGAGAGAGTCACTCAGCAACAGCAGCGTCCTGATCAGCACCACCAGAGGCCGGGCACCATTGTGGATTTCAAGAGGATGATGCCTCGGGAGTTCAAGGGGACAGAAGGGATACTCTACGCCGATGATTGGCTAGAGGACATCGAGAGGAACTTACGCTTGGCACAGCTTCCAGAGACGCTCCAGATCGAGGTAGCTGGCAGCCAGATGTTCGACATCGCCTTGACGTGGTTTCGCACGGAGCCGAGACTTTTGCGAAGGGGACTCACTTGGGAGGATTTCGAGGAGCTCTTCAAAGAAAAGTTCTTTCTTGATGTTGCCCTGGGAGCTTTGGAGAGTCAGTTCCATGACTTAGCCCAGGGGAGCTCGTCCGTCGATGAGTATGCCGCGGAGTTTTCCCGCCTGAGCCGCTTCGCGCCATCGATGATTAGAGATCCGGGGGACAGGGCCCGGAAATTCAGAAAGGGGCTGACAAGGGAGATCAAGTCTCGCACATCGGGACGTCGCACAGCTACCTACGAGGGCATATTGATGGATGCCCAGATAGCCGAGGACGACTTGGGCCTCAGGCCCAAGAGGGGACGCGATGGTTCCGGAGGAGCAAACAGTAGTGCGGGACCGGGCAAGCGTCCATACTTTCAGCAGCAACAGCAGAGACCCTTTCAGCAGCAGCATCAGGCACCAGCCCGAGGGCAGGTCCAGCAGCAGCAACAGAGACAGAACCAGCCCGCCATCCAGTGTGCGTACTGCGGGAAGATGGGACATACTAGAGATATCTGCAGGAAGAGATTGGGCTCATGTCTATCCTGCGGATCGACGACACACCAGCTGAAGGATTGCCCTACGATTCATTCAGGTCAGGGTGGAGCAGCCGCCCAGAGAGGACCAGACAGGGTACCTACCGTACCAGGAGGCCAACAACAGAGGGGACCACTTCCACCACAACATCAGAAGTTCACCCAGCATCAGCAGCAGAGAGGTGTACCCCAGGGGCGAGCGTACGCCATGGCAGTCGAGGAGATCGAGCCAGCAGGAGACTTGATCACAGGTTTGGTTCTTCTCGATTGTATTCCCGCATTTACCTTATTCGACTCTGGCGCTTCCCATAGTTTTGTGTCTGTATCTTATGCACTTCGACATCATTTAGACACAGAACCATTAGCTAGGACTTGCAAGATCACGACTGGTAGAGGTATTATCCTAGTCCGTGATCACTGCAAGGACCGGAGGGTGTCAGTAGGAGGCCGAGAGTTGAGTGTGAGCTTACTTGTCATGCCACTTCCGGGGTACGATATCGTGCTCGGAATGGACTGGTTGAGTAAGCATCATGCTACTATAGATTGTTATAGAGGCAGAGTATTATTTAGACCACCAGGAGAGCCGGAGTTTGAGGTCGTCAGAGGAGCAGCGGAACAGAGGAAGGGCACATTTTGCGGAGCCAGGGCAGAAGAAGAGGAGTTGCCACATCCTCTGATAGCGGAGTTCCTGGATGTATTTCCAGAGGAGTTGCCAGGCTTGCCGTCAGACAGAGATGTTGAATTCTCTATAGACTTGGTTCCAGGAGCGGAGCCCATTTCACAACATGTCTATAGAGTTAACAACAGCGAGCTGACAGAACTGAAGAAGCAAGTTGAGGAGCTGCAGGACAAAGGCTTCATCAAATCTAGTTCATCACCATGGGGAGCTCCGGTATTGTTCGTACCGAAGAAGGATGGCACGGTGCGGATGTGCATTGATTATAGAGCTTTGAACAATGTCACTATCAAGAACAAGTACCCGCTGCCGAGGATAGATGATCTCTTCGATCAGTTGAGCGGGGCGAGGGTGTTTTCAAAGATTGATTTGAGGTCAGGCTATCACCAGGTGAAGGTGAAGAAAGAAGACACGCCAAAGACAGCTTTTCGGACCAGATACGGCCAGTTTGAGTTCATGGTGATGCCATTTGGTTTAACCAATGCACCGGCAGTATTCATGAACCTGATGAACAAGGTGTTCCACCAGTACCTTGATAAGTTCGTGATGGTGTTCATCGACGATATTCTTGTGTATTCCAAGACCCCGGAGGAGCACGAAAAGCACCTGAGGTTGGTCTTAGAGACTCTCAGGAGGGAGAAGCTGTACGGGAAACTCTTTAAGTGTGAATTCTTCCTTGACAAGGTTAAATTTCTTGGGCATGTGGTATCGGGTGACGAAATCTCGGTTAACCCACAGAAGATCGAGGCAGTGGAGTCGTGGGCTACCCCCAGTTCGGTAGCTGAGATCAGGAGTTTTCTCGGGCTAGCAGGATACTACAGGAGGTTTGTACAAGACTTCTCCAGGATTGTAGCGCCAATGACCAGATTGACTAGGAAGGATGTGGATTTTGTCTGGACGGAGGAGTGCCAGGCCACATTTGATGAACTGAAGAAGAGGTTGACAATAGCTCCAGTTTTGACGTTGCCAGCAGGGACAGGTGGTTTCACCATATACAGTGATGCTTCAGGGAAGGGTCTGGGATGTGTTCTTCAGCAGCACGGGAAGGTAATTGCCTATGCTTCCAGGCACTTACGCCCTCATGAAAAGAACTACCCCACCCACGATTTGGAGTTAGCAGCAGTTATCTTCGCTCTAAAGCTGTGGAAACATTACCTGTACGGAGAGCGTGTGGAGATCTTTACAGACTACAAGAGCTTGAAGTACGTATTCACACAGAAGGAGCTGAACATGAGGCAGAGGAGGTGGTTAGAATTGATGAAGGACTTTGACATTTCATTGCAGTACCATCCAGGGAAGGCCAACGTAGTCGCCGATGCCTTGAGCAGGTATCCGATGGCTATGTACTTGACGACAGATAGACATTTGTTGGCTGATTTAGAGAGCTTGGAGATTGAGGTGTTAGTTCTCGGTACTGAGATTCAGATGTGGGGATTACAGATACAGTCCGAACTGATGGACAGGATCAGAGCTGCGCAGTACGAGGATGAGGCTCTGAGGAGTATCAGGGCACAGGTTCAGATAGGGTTGTCGGACGACTTTACTATCGCAGATGATGGTTCCTTACGTCACGGCACGAGGATGTGTGTGCCGAGCGGGGAGCTGCGCGAGGAGGTTTTGCAGGAGGCACACCGCTCTCAGTACTCGATGCATCCCGGTGCCAACAAGATGTATCGAGACTTGAGAGAGCACGTATGGTGGTATGGAATGAAGTGCGAGGTAGCACGCTTCGTATCCCAGTGTCTAGTGTGCCTGCAGGTAAAGGCAGACCGGCAGAGGCCAGGTGGGTTGCTTCAACCTTTACCGATTCCAGAGTGGAAATGAGAGCACGTGACCATGGATTTTGTTTCAGGGCTTCCACGTTCTCCAGGAGGGAAGGACGCAATTTGGGTCATCGTGGACAGGTTGACCAAATCAGCCCATTTCTTACCTTTCAAGGTGGGCACGTCGACAGAGAGGCTAGCAGAGATGTACGTACGTCAGATCATTAGGCTTCATGGAGTTCCGGTGAGCATCGTCTCGGATCGGGATAGTCGTTTCACTTCCCACTTCTGGAGGAGTCTGCAGGCTAGCTTAGGCACTCAGCTCAAGTTCAGTACCGCATACCACCCCCAGACAGACGGGCAGTCTGAACGGACTATTCAGATTCTCGAGGATATGCTACGCACTTGTGTCCTGGATCTCGGAGGTTCTTGGGAGGATCATCTGCACCTGGTAGAGTTTGCTTACAACAACAGCTACCAGGCCAGCATCGAGATGTCACCATTTGAGGCTCTTTATGGACGGAGGTATCGTACACCGTTATCTTGGGACGACGTTGGAGAGAGAGCCTTGCTAGGACCAGAAATGGTCGTGGATGCAGCAGAAAAGGTGAAACTCATCAGAGACAGACTGCGAGTGGCGCAGGACAGACAACGGCATTGGGCCGACAGCCACCGTAGACCCCTTGAGTTTCAGGTATAGATTATTATTTTCTGGCTTGCGTTTGTTTGTTTAGACTGCGTGTTGAGACTGTTTTGTTTTAGGTTGGCGATCTAGTATTCCTATGGATTTCTCCGACGCGTGGCATAATTCGTTTTGGCGGAGGCGGGAAGCTTAGCCCACGCTAGGCCCAAAGCTCCGCTGTCACGCCCCGATCTCCCGCAGGCAATCGGCCGTTCCCGCTAGGCGGGAATCACCCTCGCCAGCGCTCCCGCGGAACGATCGCTTAACCTATCCGGGCGTGATGCCGCACGAGCGTGATCCACGCCCGTGCAAGGCCATGGTTCATTGGCTGGCGGCAAGAGTTCTAAGCCACAGAGTCGCACAGATTGTCCGAGTGCAGCGGAGTTTAGGAACGCATAGCGATCGGTAACAGGTTCACTGAGTCGACAATATAGCGGAAGCATTGAAACAAGTAAAGTAATCTCTTTATTGATATGAAACATGTATTACAGGCGGCGTATAGCCGAGATTACAAGTCGCTCAAGCCTCTCTCTCTGAAACAGTAAAAGCGTGCCAAATGGCTACAACTGTGGAATGAATGTACAGGCGATGGTCAAGCGATGTTCACAACTTATGTCTTGTATATGTGCTTCAGTCCCGGACGCACCGTTGTAAGGCTTCAGAGGGAACTCCTGGCCTTAGCACGCACGAAGGAGGCGTCCGCACCGAACGAGGTTCTCCCGCACCCTGCATATCAAACTGGTGGATTATCAGTACATTGAATGCACTGGTGGGGAAGCTACTCGCCCGCTCGACAAATCCAAACACGTAATACAGGTTTCGTGCACAACTATTAAGTTGTCTTTCTAGTTGCCTTAGGATCAGTTCCATGCAGATATTGAATAGCCTAACGTGTCGGACAGTGCGCCGTGCGATGTTTGAGGAAACACGGCGAGACTTACCAACTTACCATCTCCTTCCCTGTCCAAGGCAAACTTGAGGCAAACATGTTAATTCATGCACGGGGCAAGTATAAGCATTCAGGAGGCAAGCATATGCAAACACGAGGGTCATTTTAACAGGATCGTTCAGGTGTTTATTTGTTCTTGATGCAATGCAGTGACTCGCACGCGGATAGCCGCTAAGCGAGGATGACTTATCTATATGAACAGAAGTCGCTGGCATAGCCATAAAGGACCAGATGTAGTCTCAGGGTCGAGGATGAAGTGCAAGCAACAGAAACGATGGGCCTTGCACTTATCCCGCCCTAAACAGACGACTACGCTTGTAGTCTCACGGTCGAGGATGAAGTGCAAGCATGCAGAAAACGGAGAGTCTTGCACTTATTCCGCCAAAACAGATGACTACCAGAAGTTTCGTCTAGACCGGGTCGGCCCCAGTGCCCCGGTGACCGCCCGCGGAACGAGATCCGAAGATCACCTTTCACAAGTTGTCCGCGACATGCAAGTCAGGGTCTCAGGTCAGATACAGAAACAAGTTCATGGCAGAATATATATATGAACAAGTCCGGTATGGAACGAGTTCGAAACAGAATATATATATGAACTTGTTGAGACAGGATTCAGTAGTTTGCTCCTCGAGCTGTAATTCAGGGATTTATTCATTCTTGGTGCAGATTCCCTGGTTCAGAATTTGCCTTGGTGACCTAATGGTCCCGGATACTTGTAGGTTCGTTCAGGCACGGAACGACTACTTAGTAGTCTTCCGGGGTTTGGATGAATACAAGGCAACATACAACAGACAAGCATGCGTTTCTAAGGAACATAAGCAGACACGTTTGCTCGGGCCCGAAGGTAAGCCGAGAGATGAAATCGTTAGGGGACTTAGCATGCGAGGGTCTGAATACAAGCAGTATTTCATTTCCATGTTCTAGCAAGCAATATGAGTTGGAATTATTCCCTTAGCTAGGTGCGTTGAATTTATTAGCATGCAGGGGGTGATTCACCTAGCGACTAGCATATAACATTTCAGATTTTTATGTGTGCTGGCTAAGCAAAGACAAGTTCATCGTAGCCACCCACCTTAGCGATAATTCGCCTCGGTAGAGCGATACGTCTGAGCGAGCCTCTGAAAGTCCAAGCCGGATTCCTGTAGGGGTAAGTCTGGATATCGTTTGCTTCTTGATCGAGGCAAAGTGGGTCGGGACAGTTGCACTTTTGCCGATTGAGTCGGCAGTCCGCTTGAGCGGAACGGGGTGTTACATCCGCCACGCCTCCCCACGAGCAGCGCCGCCCCTCTCCGGCCGCCCCGCTGACCGACAACCCCGACTCGAGCTGAAACCCTAACCACGGTAGTACTGGACACGGCAGAACCCGGACACGGCAGAACCCGGACACGAAGAAATCTCGTTCTACGTAGCCCTGTTCAGGTAACCCGTTCTCTCTCCTCGTTGCTCCATTTTCCGTTCCGTCAGTTGTAACGCGTAGGCTGTGTAACCCTCTCGATGCCCGTGTAACCCGCTCGATGCGTCGCGTCCTGTGGCGATCGCGAACCGTGATCCAAAAACAGAAAAAATAATACTCTATTTTCTCCCGGAACTGAGTACGCCCCGCCAAACAGGACGACTTGTTCGCGTGCGGTCTTCACTGAAAGGTGCGCGCCGTTGATACGGACGTGCAGAATTTTGTAGAAGTTGATTTGGATGTGCGTGCACACCGGAATCAACACGTATCCGCCGACAATGCCCCATATCTGCCTGTTCTGGAATACGTTGTAACTTTGTGTACACATGTCGGATCAAAACGAAACTTGCGCCATAGGACTCGTAGCAATACGCTGGTCCTGTGACCCAAGTTTGGTTCGATTCTGAGATTGTTGACAAAATCGCGTATCGTGGGCCCCGCGGCTCCACTTGACGGGCGATTTTGTAATCGGCTCATCGGAATCCAATTCTGGAAGTTCCATTGGGTTCGTATTATCGTTTTAGACTTGTTGACACTAAGTTTGACGAATTTGGAGACCATTGGTTCTGACACATTTTTCGGTGCGAAGCGGGCCACATGTGGACCCCGCTTTGACCAGAAACTGTTATTTTTGCCCCTGTGTCCAAATTGGACTCAAGGACAGGCGTTTATAGCTATTTGATATTTTCTGAATCTGATGGTGATATTTATTTTCAGCAACCGGAGGAGTCCCTGCAAATCCCACTGAGACCAGAGCTACAGTTGGAGCCAGAACCCCAGGCAAGTGTACCTTGCCAACTTTGCAGTTTTGTTACTTATTTCCTTGACTTATTTATATATTGTTGTATATGCTTGACCTAGGACCGTGTGACTTTACTTAGCGTCCGATTAATAGTCGGGTGCCAACACCGTACGCGGAGTTGTGTAACGTCACCTAGACATGGATACCGAGACCCTATACTTCTCGTACTTGTCTTATCAAGTACATCATAACCCAGGACACTTGACACTATTTATGAGACTGAATTTTCCTGAGATATTCATGGTGATTCTGTATAGGATACATGATTTATGATATAGACACTATATTCATAGACATTATATGACTTGCTGTATTAGTTATGATCTTGCGTGACATGGACATGAGGCATCGTAGACATGGGACGTGTAATTACATTGGGTAGGGAGAGACACACAGGCTACAGGCTGATTTTATATATATACTACATAGTAAAATACATAGTAACTATGCTACCGGCTCCCCGACACAGAGCTTGTAGTGGTCTCAGCCTGAGTTTTAGTGATGCTCTCAACTTGCATATCTAAGTTATGACTCAGACGGACTATCCACAAGCCCAAATTACATAGTGCTCATTCCGGTCGGATCAGGATTTGAGGCAGGCATCTTCTTGCCACAGACAAAATACGATGATCCTTTCCAACACATGGAAAGGCCTCTATTGAAACGAGTCCAATAGTTTTCGTGTTTTGGTTGCTTGGTTTTCTTGATTGCCACTTTGGGATTTTGATTTGGTGTTGCTTTCGATTTGCTTGGTTTTTGCTGCTGGTTTTATCGTTTGGAGCTTGGATTTTGGGGAGTTCGGCAAGGAAGGATAGGAAAGAATTTCTAACTCGGTGCTCGTGCTGTTTCAGGTCCGCATAACTGACGTTTGATCGTCGTTAAGCGGGATTCCTAGTTTCAGCCTCTTTTCCCTTAACCAATGAGTGGTTTGGTCCCTTCTTTCCTACTTCTTCACGCCAACATCTCTAAGTTTCAAACGTTCACTCGATGATGCCCGGTTAGACGCCTAGGAAATCCTTAGCCACAAGGCATGCCAGCCACTAAGAAAGGAACATGGGAATTGTAGACTATTTTTATTATATGCTTGCACATTATAAACTTGGGTATAAAGAAAGAAAAGTTGGTTGTTGGTGGCGGCCTGGTGCCTCGGATAGAGTTTGGACCCATGGGGTACCAAAATCGGAACACCGCTTGAGAAAATATGAACTGTTGCATGAGATATATATATTGTTGCTTTACTTCTTCTGTTTGTTTTGATGCATTGTATGAGATATGAATTATTCATGCATTTGCATGGTCTGGGACAACTTGTGCACAAGGTTTGGCATTTCCTCGAAACGGTTTTCCGGGGCACTGGAACCGTATCAATCCGGAGGGAAATATTCGATTCGTGCTAGTCACGATGCTTAGCGGGACCTCCAGCAGGGCTTGCTACCCGGGCTGATAGGGCGCACCGCTAATGCTTGGAAATATGTCCCTAAGGTGTCGATCACACCAATGACCGCATAGAGTGGAACACATGCTAATTATTGTCTTGTGCAGATGGTAAGTATACTTGTGTTTCGTTGCAGGGAAGACGTGCATCGATTGAGTAAGCAATCGGTGTACTGGTTGGATTCGATGTTATTTTTATTCCTATCAAAACATGCAACTGATATGAATTGATTTCACTTGCTTCCTTATAGAAGATATCTTAATGCATGCTCGCCCCTAACAAGCTAGTGTCGATTTAGTCGAGTGGGTTCATCATGCTCACCAGTACAAGTTGAGTACTGACCCACGTTGTGGGCAACTATTTTAGGCAATCAGACGGTGCAACGCTAGTGCATAGCGAGAAGGCGTTAGGAGCACCTCTATTTTGAAGTATAGCTGGAGTCAGTTCATTTTGGAGGCATGGACTTCAATCTATACAAGGGCGTAATGTACAAATGACATGGACTATCTGACGGAGCACGCCCTGCATTTTAAGTTATCTTTTGTAATGCAATTCAATAGCCGAGAAGGCGCATCAATGTAAACTCTATGTAAATTACTCTGAATTATCAATAAAAAAGCATATTTCTTCCGCACTTGTGTTCAAATCTCTGTGAATGTATTTTATAAATTATGTTTCAAAGTGGGTTCCTAAAACTGCAAGTTCTTGCCTTGTGCGAGCGCAACCCCAGGCTCGCACGACATCACGCACCAGCGAGGACGAATCGGTTCCGTAAAGGATCCAGCGAGGACGAATGAGCCTTTTGGGATCGGGGCATGGCATATTGGTATCAGAGCACGACTGTACTTCCTTGGGATTTCAAAAGAATATAAAAGAGTTTGATGCGCCTCTCAATTAAGTTGCGTTCGGCGTCCGCTGCATGAGATTAGCCGCCTATACAATGAGCCCATAGATATAAAATCTATCGATTTTGGAGTGTTAACAAGCTACTCTCTTTTGTAGCAATGGCTAAGAAAAATACTGTCTTTACAAGCAGTGTTCAGCCTATTCAGAGCGATCCGACAAGTTCTAGAGAATCTGGAGGAGCGGGTTTAAACGGGATGTCAGAACGGCTTATGCACCTCATGGAGGCGCAGCAACAACAAGCTGCTACTCAGCAGGCAAATATTTAGACCCAGTTTGCTGCCCAACAAAAGCAAATGGATACTATGATGCAACTGATTGCATCATTGGTACCCAGCAACGGAGGAGCTACAGCGACGCCGCCGACCGTGGCGGTAGAGGATGAATCAGAAGAAACTCAGCCTCCAGCTAGGAATACCTGCCGTGCAGCAGAGTTCACTAAAATGCATCCACCAACGTTCAACGGACGAGCGAAACCGGACATGGTGATGGGATGGATTGCAAAGCTGGAGGGACTCTTCAATCTGGTTGGCATCCGGGGATCCAAGCGAGTTGTCTGTGCATCGGTTCAACTGGAACTGCGTGCGCATGATTGGTGGAAGGCAACTAAGCAGGGGATTTATGATGCCAATCCCAACTGCAAAATTATTTGGGAAATGTTCAAATCTGCCTTCATTGAACAATTTATTCCCCGGGTCGTGCGTTAACAGAAGGAAGACGACTTCAGCAATCTGGTGCAAGGAAGTTTGTCTGTTGACAATTACGACTCAGTGTTTGCTAAACTGGCTAAGTTTGCCGGGCACTTCCTGCCTAACCAGCAGGCGTGGTGCTATCATTTTCAGAAAGGTTTGAATGACCAGTTGCGTAGGGACGTCATCAACCAAAGGTGCCAAACATACAGGGAATGCTATAAAGCAACCCTGAATAGCGAGCGGATCTTTGGGCGCAATCCCCCAAAGGTAGATGTGCAAACTCCTAGTACCAACAACAGCAAACGACCTCTAGAAACGGGAGGGTCCGGATCACAAAAATGTCCATACACATCAGAAAACAGGGGTCCATCCCAAGCACCGTACTACCATAGGTGCGGCAGATTAGGGCATCGAATGAATGAATGCCGAGCTAGAGGGTGTTTTAAATGTGGTCGTCTGGACCACAAATATTTTCAATGTCGTGAGAGCAAACCGAATCAGAACAACGGGAATCGAAATAATAGGAATCAGAATAGGTGGCCTCCAGCAAGTGATGCCAATGCTGTGCCAGTGAACCCGCAACGTCAGGGTGCTCAAGGCCGAGTCTATGCACTAACTCGGGATGAGGCATCCGTCTCTGAAACGGTCGTGACAGGTACATTACTTTTCAGAGAATTGCCCGCTAGAGTCTTATTTGATTGAGGTGCTACGCATAGTTTCATATCTGCTGATTTTACTGTTGAGCATAAATTAGCTTCTACTCCCTTAACTATGAATCTTTGCGTAAGCACACCTTCGGGAGTCGATATGCCCGTCCATGCGATCGGTAGGGATGGTTATATTTGCATCGGAGGAAGAAAGCTTCCTTAGATGTCATTGTACTAGACATTAAGGATTACGATATTATTTTTGGGATGGATTGATTGGGTGCTTGCCATGCAACAATCGAGTGCGCGGAGAAGCGAGTCGTATTTTATCTACCCGGCGAGGCAGACTTCTACTATTCGTGCAGCGCTGCACCGAAGACGGCAATGGTGATATCAGCAATTTCGGTTAGGCATATGCTGCATTCGGGTTGTGAAGGGTACTTAGCTTCTGTTCGAGACACCCGGCAAGAAAGTGCAAATGCAGCTCAGGCTAATGTCATAGCAGATTTCCTCGACGTGTTCCCGGACGAGCTGCCTGGAATGTCTCCTGATCGTGAGATCGAATTCAGCATCGACACATTTTCGGATACGCGACCGATATCAAAGGCACCTTATCAAATGGCCCCAGCAGAGCTGAAAGAACTTAAGGTTCAGTTACAAGATCTGTTGGACCGAGGATACATTCGTCCAAGCGTTTCTCCGTGGGGTGCTCCGGTGCTGTTCGTAAAGAAGAAGGATGGATCCATGCGGCTGTGTATTGACTACCGAGAATTAAATAAGGCGACCGTTCGGAATCAGTACCCATTGCCAAGGATAGATGACTTATTTGATCAACTCCAAAGTGTAACAGTTTTTTCTAAAGTTGATCTCAGGTCAGGGTATCACCAGTTGAAAATCAAACCAGATGATATTCAAAAATCTGCGTTCATGACCCGTTACGGACACTATGAATTCCTCATGATGTCGTTCGGCTTAACGAACGCCCCTGCAGCTTTTATGGATCTGATGAACCGCGTGTTTCGGCCGTACGTAGACAAGTTTGTTGTCGTGTTCATCGACAACATTCTGATATATTCCAAGAACGAGGCAGAACACAAGGAACACCTGAAGATCGTGTTGCAGACATTACGAGAGCATAAGCTATTCGCTAAGCTCAGTAAGTACGAGTTCTGGTTGAACATCATAGCATTCCTTGGTCATATCGTCTCGGCAGAAGGCGTCGCCGTAGACCCAAAAAAAATAGAGGCGGTGGTAGACTGGAAACAACCTACGTCAGCCAGCGAAGTACGAAGCTTTCTCGGCCTAGCAGGATACTATCGTAGGTTCGTGAAAGATTTCTCTAAACTAGCCTCGCCTTTAACTCGCCTTACTCAGAAAGGGATTGTATACAAATAGAGTGATGAATGTGAAGCCAGCTTTCGAGAACTTAAGTGGCATCTTGTTTCAGCTCCGATTCTTGTACTTCCAGATAGGGTAGAGGAGTTTCAGATATACAGTGACGCCTCAGGACTCGGCTTGGGATGTGTCACGACCCAATTCCGTAGAATCACTTGAGGCGTCCCCCCGAATCGTGACCGCCGTGCGGGCCTGGAGTTGCGCCCGCACAAGGCTTTAATGATTTGCATAACAAGCACATATTCAGAGTACGTAGATAAATTGAAACACAGATTTGAAACATAGAAAAGTTCTCTTTATTGATAATGAACATCTATTACAAACTCCTGAACGAGTTAGCTAATATGCCGAACGGCTTACAAAAGAGTTGACTCAAAATGAGATAGCAGTCCTGTACATTACATCCTTTTATAAACTCAAAACGATAAAGACCTCCAGGCTGGAGGATAGCTTTGCCACGGAGCTGTATTTGTGTATGAAGAGTTGCAGCTTCTGGCTTCAAAAGGCTTCGAGGCGCGGTGAAGATGCGCCAACAGCTTGGACTGGATCGGGTAGACGACTTCGGCTCCTCGCTCGGTTCGCCTTGGTGCGGAGAACCTGTTTTAACGAGGGTCAGCATATCGAAACATGCTGGTGAAGGTGAGCTAGCCTGACTATACCAATCAACACGTTGTTTAGTGAAGCATGCATATTTGTAGGTTTCTATCTTGCCTTAGTTCATTTACAAGTAAGCAGCATATAGAATTTACTGAAATGAACGTGCCACCGTTCGGTGGATTTTACCTGCCCGTCTGAATGACCTGCACAATACTTACCTTGCCTTCCCTGCCACGGAGACACAAGTTAGTATGCAACAGGTTTAAATATACAGATGATCACTGGCATAATACCACGAAGGACGATTTATAGTCTCAAGACGGACGAATGTGCAACGCGGGTGCGAGCCCCCGCTGCACGTCTCATTTCCGACGATACAGACGACTATACAGACGTTCCGTCCGGATCGGATCGGTCCCAGTGCCCCGGCGACCATCCGCAGGAACCAGATTTCCTTGTGCACAAGTTGTCCGTGATCGCACGTTATATTAACTGATTTATAGCAGATTATACTGTTGAGGCAACACGAATACAGACAAGCAGAATTTTATATTGCAGAGCCTCACTGAATAATTAAGCATATACAAGATGTGTTCTATACTTAGCACGTTTTATAGAACATTTGCACGAACAAGCATACGATAAGGCAACAGTTCACAGGTTTGATTGACAAGCATAATAACCAAGTATATTTGTCTTTTATCTTGGTTTCTTTTATTATTATTTGGTATCGTTTGATCGGGGCATAGAAGAGTACAGATTTATTAGCTGTGAAGCTTGGAAGCAGGACTAGCTAATCGGGTTGGTAGCCACTCACTTAGATTTTGGAAAGAAGAAGGAAAGAGGCGCTTCACGACTCCGCTCGCAAGCCGCCTACTGCTCGTTCACCTGCACACGAACAACTCGATTAATACTTCTTCCTCTCTTTCCAATCTCGGAATAGAAGTGCAAGTCAATGAACAAAAATAATGAAAACCATCGAAACCGTTCAAGAAAACAAGCAAGTCCCAAAACCAACTCAAAGCACGAAAGCAACAAGCGACATCGAAAATCGAGGCAATAAAAGATAGCAGCGGAGAGGTCCCTCCTGACTCTGCCGCTAAGCCGATCCTTGGGGCGCAGTCCACTGAATATGGGAATCAATTCCGAAGAAATAAATCCATAATGAGGACGAGTTCTTAATTCAATCTATCCCGATCGAACGATACCGTTTGTGTTTCTTAGCCGCGCTCCCCGCACCGGGGGAACGGGGCACTACATCCTACCCAACCAATTGGAAGTTTCATCCTGAAACTTAGGATAGGGCCTACCGTTAGGGATTATTCTGTTGGGGCAGAAGCTTAGAGGGGAGTGGACAATCCCGAGATACGTGGTCCCTTGCACCACAGTTGAAGCATAGACCCTTGCGGCGATAACAATTGTCAGTGGTGTGCCCCGACTTTTTACAGTATTCACAGAATGGTCTCGGGTTTCCCCTTTGGGGACCGCCGTCGTTGTGACGCTTTGCATCTGTGTTTCCTCTATCGTTGCCTTGGCGTTTGTGATTGTAGGTATGCACAGCGCCGGTGGAAACGTGAGTATACAGTGGCTCGAGCGATAGGGCATGATTCATGACTTCACGCATGGTTCCATACTGATTATTGGCCACGTGCGAATGGATGGCAGGGCGTAGTCCACCTTCAAACCTTCTGGCTCGACTGGCTGCATCAGGTAAATAGGCCCTAGCGAATTTGGAGAGTCGGTTGAATTCGGCGGAGTACTGCTTAACTGTCATACTGCCCTGCCGAAGCTGCACGAAATCGTTTTCCATCTTACGTTGCACTGGAGGGGGTATAAACTCCTCTTCAAACGCGGTACGAAAGGTCATCCACGAGATCGCCTCCTCTCCGTGATCAAATTGGAGAGATCGTCGATGCACGTCCCACCAATCGTGTGCGTTGAGGCGGAGCTGTAGTTGCATGTAGGCGATACGCTTATCTTTGGGGACCTCTAGCAGAGTGAAGTGGTCTTCAATCTCGGCTAGCTAATCTAGAGCTACCACTGGGTCCTCAGTCCCGTTGAATGGGGTGTTGCAGACTTTCTTGAAATGGCCCAAGTTGAAGGCAGTCACGTCCCTCGGCCTTGGGATTTGAGGCGTCTCCACTTCAAGCACGGGCTGTTCCACCGGAGTCGTTGCTGTTGCGGCGAAATGGTTGGCAGCCAAAGTCTGAACGATTTATTGCAGGACATCTACCTGCTTTTGTTGGACTAAGAATCGGGTCTCTAGATTACTCTCGAGCTTGGCTTGGCGAGCATCGTCTCGTTGTCATTGCGATTCTAACATTTGCATTACCCGCTCAAGCGGGTCGACTTGAGACATGCCTCGTTGGCTCCGAGAGCTTCCCGAAGTACCCGAACTGCTTTCTTGTGTTTCGTTCAGTGGTTGTGCTGCAGATTGCGCTGGATCCATTCCTTCAAAAGAAGGTAAATTACATTAGGATCATAATGTATTATGGACTTATTGCATGAACGTATCTCATTTTGGCCTAGCGAGTTCAAGAGTTCGCACAGAAATTGATC
The DNA here is from genome assembly GCA_036927795.1 of Iris macrosiphon. NCBI lineage: Eukaryota > Viridiplantae > Streptophyta > Magnoliopsida > Asparagales > Iridaceae > Iris > Iris macrosiphon. The sequence goes on from JAYESA010000005.1 coordinate 298,894,999, forward strand.
GTTAAAGGAACTTTTCCAGCACAAAGTCTAAGGAACTTGAATCTGTGCTCTGATACCACTATGTCATGACCCAATTCCGTAGAATCACTTGAGGCGTCCCCCCGAATCGTGACCGCCGTGCGGGCCTGGAGTTGCGCCCGCACAAGGCTTTAATGATTTGCATAACAAGCACATATTCAGAGTACGTAGATAAATTGAAACACATATTTGAAACATAGAAAAGTTCTCTTTATTGATAATGAACATCTATTACAAACTCCTGAACGAGTTAGCTAATATGCCGAACGGCTTACAAAAGAGTTGACTCAAAATGAGATAGCAGTCCTGTACATTACATCCTTTTATAAACTCAAAACGATAAAGACCTCCAGGCTGGAGGATAGCTTTGCTACGGAGCTGTATTTGTGTATAAAGAGTTGCAGCTTCTGGCTTCAAAAGGCTTCGAGGCGCGGTGAAGATGCGCCAACAGCTTGGACTGGATCGGGTAGACGACTTCGGCTTCTCGCTCGGTTCGCCTTGGTGCGGAGAACCTGTTTCAACGAGGGTCAGCATATTAAAACATGCTGGTGAAGGCGAGCTAGCCTGACTATACCAATCAATACGTTGTTTAGTGAAGCATGCATATTTGTGGGTTTCTATCTTGCCTTAGTTCATTTACAAGTAAGCAGCATATATAATTTACTGAAATAAACGTGCCACCGTTCGGTGGATTTTACCTGCCCGTCTGAATGACCTGCACAATACTTACCTTGCCTTCCCTGCTACGGAGACACAAGTTAGTATGCAACAGGTTTAAATATACAGATGATCACTGGCATAATACCACGAAGGACGATTTATAGTCTCAAGACGGACGGATGTGCAACGCGGGTGCGAGCCCCCGCTGCACGCCTCATTTCCGACGATACAGACGACTATACAGACGTTCCGTCCGGATCGGATCGGTCCCAGTGCCCCGGCGACCGTCCGCAGGAACCAGATTTCCTTGTGCACAAGTTGTCCGTGATCGCACGTTATATTAACTGATTTATAGCAGATTATACTGTTGAGGCAACACGAATACAGACAAGCAGAATTTCATATTGCAGAGCCTCACTGAATAATTAAGCATATACAAGATGTGTTCTATACTTAGCACGTTTTATAGAACATTTGCACGAACAAGCATACGATAAGGCAACAGTTCACAGGTTTGATTGACAAGCATAATAACCAAGTATATTTGTCTTTTATCTTGGTTTCTTTTATTATTATTTGGTATCGTTTGATCGGGGCATAGAAGAGTGCAGATTTATTAGCTGTGAAGCTTGGAAGCAGGACTAGCTAATCGGGTTGGTAGCCACTCACTTAGATTTTGGAAAGAAGAAGGAAAGAGGCGCTTCACGACTCCGCTCGCAAGCCGCCTACTGCTCGTTCACCTGCACACGAATAGCTCGATTAATACTTCTTCCTCTCTTTCCAATCTCGGAATAGAAGTGCAAGTCAATGAACGAAAACAATGAAAACCATCAAAACCGTTCAAGAAAACAAGCAAGTCCCAAAACCAACTCAAAGCACGAAAGCAACAAGCGACATCAAAAACCGAGGCAATAAAAGATAGCAGCGGAGAGGTCCCTCCTGACTCTGCCGCTAAGCCGATCCTTGGGGCACAGTCCACTGAATATGAGAATCGATTCCGAAGAAACAAATCCATAACGAGGACGAGTTCTTAATTCAATCTATCCCGATCGAACGATACCGTTTGTGTTTCTTAGCCGCGCTCCCCGTACCGGGGGAATGGGGCACTACAGGATGTGTACTCATGCAATGGGATAAGATAATATCGTACTCCTCCAGGCAACTGAAGCCGCACGAGAAAAACTACCCGACACACGATTTGGAATTGGCGGCGATTATATTTGCATTAAAGTTGTGGAGGCATCATCTTTATGGTGTTGCTTGCAAAAATTTTACAGATCACAAGAGCCTCAAGTATCTATTCACCCAACGAGAACTGAACCTCCGGCAGCGGCGTTGGCTAGAACTTATTAAGGACTATGATCTAACGATCGCTTATACTCCGGGCAAGGGAAACGTCGTTGATGATGCTCTGAGTCGAAAGCACATGGGATCGTTATCTATAAACAACCGTTTACTTCGAGATCTTGAGGCGATGGGCATCGAGTTTCGAGTTCGGCATCAAGGAGTGCAGCTGGCACCACTCCACCTTGAACCGAGTTTACGTGGTAGAATCAAATCAGCTCAGGAGGGCGATCAGTTCCTAGCGAAGGTACACGGATTGATCTCGGTAGGAAAGACGTCTGACTTTGTGGCAGGCGAATATGGGGCCTTACAGATGAAAGGAAGGCTATGCGTCCCTAGCGACCCTGAACTCCGAAGGAAAATTATGGCAGAAGTACACTACGCGAAGTATTCTTTGCATCCGGAGAGCACTAAGATGTACAAGGACTTACGCGGTACCTTCTGGTGGCAAGGTATGAAGTGAGATGTGGCGACCTTTGTGTCACAGTGCATGGCCTGTCAACAGATAAAAGCTGAACATCAGAGGCCTGGCGGGGAGCTGCAAAACCTCGCTATTCCCGAGTGGAAATGGGACAACATCACTATGGATTTCATTGTGGGTTTTCCGAAGACGCCACGGGGGCATGATGCGATTTGGGTCATAGTTGATCGTTTAACCAAATCAACCCACTTTCTGCCTATAAAAGTTGCTTGGAGCGTCGATCGGTTAGCACAGATTTACATAGACGAGATTGTTTGATTACACGGAGTGCCTGCTTCTATCATCTCTGACCGTGACGGACGTTTCTTATCTCATTTCTGGACTAGCCTACAGTTTGCTTTGGGAACCAAGCTACAGTTCAGTACCGCATACCACCCCCAGACTGATGGCCAAACAGAAAGGACAAATCAGATACTTGAAGATATGTTACGGCTGTGTGCAATTGATTTAAAGACTAGTTGGGACACGCACCTTCCGTTAGCGGAGTTTGCGTACAACAACAGCTACCAATCGAGCATCCATATGGCACCGTACGAAGTACTCTATGGGCGCAAGTGTCGATCTCCAATCTGTTGGGACGAAGTCTGTGAGCGGCAGGTACTCGGGCCAGAGCTGGTGGAGCAGGCACTCAAGAAAGTTCGCTTAATTCGGGAAAGACTCCGCACTGCACAGAGCCGACAGAAAAGCTATGCCGATACTCATCGTAGGCCTTTGGAGTTCATGGTCGGGGATCATGTCTTCTTGAAAGTGACGCCGATGCGTAGAGTGATGCGTTTTGGCGTGAAGGGCAAACTGAGTCCCAGGTTTGTCGGGCCCTTTGAAATACTAGAACGGGTGGCAGCTGTGGCATACCGGATTGCACTACCTCCCGCCTTGGCTGGAGTGCATGACGTATTCCATATTTCTCAACTTCGAAAGTATGTGCATGACCCTAGTCATGTGGTTAGCTTCGAACAATTGGAATTGTGCATGGATTTTTCATACTCAGAGGAGCCGGTGCAGATTCTGGATCGTAAGGAAAAAGTACTTCGCAACCGTACGATGTCCTTGGTTCGTGTGCTGTGGCGGAACCATACAGTTGGGGAATCAACCTGGGAAGTGGAATCGGAGATGAATGAGAAGTATCCTTCGTTGTTCATTTAGTCGGAGGTAAGGCTTGTTCTTAAGTTTCGGGTCAAAACTTTTTCTTAGTGGTATATTATGTAGTGCCTTAAATCCCGATCCGACCGGGACGAGCACTATATAATTTGGGCTTGTGGCTAGTCCGTCTGAGTCGTAACTTAGATCTCGGCATCTTCTTACCACGGACAAAATGCGATGATCCTTTCCAACTCATGGAAAGGCCTCTACTGAAATGAGTCTAATAGTTTTCGTGTTTTGGTTGCTTGGTTTTCTTGATTGCCGCTTTGGGATTTTAATTTGGTGTTGCTTTCGATTTGCTTGGTTTTCGCTGCTGGTTTTATCGTTTGGATCTTGGATTTTGGGGAGTTCGGCAAGGAAGGATAGGCAAGAATTTTTAACTTGGTGCTCGTGCTATTTCAGGTCCGCGTAACTGACGTTTAATCGTCGCTAAGCAGGATTCCTAGTTTCAGCCTCTTTTCCCTTAACTAGTGAGTGGTTTGGTCCCTTCTTTTCTACTTCTTCATGCCAACATCTCTAAGTTTTAAACGTTCACTCGATGATGCCCGGTTGGACGCCTAGGAAATCCTTAGCCACAAGGCATGCCAGCCACTAAGAAAGGAACATGGGAATTGTAGACTATTTTCATTATATGCTTGCACATTATAAACTTGGATATAAAGAAAGAAAAGTTGGTCGTTGGTGGCGGCCTGGTGCCTCGGATAGAGTTTGGACCCATGGGGTACCAAAATCGGAACACCGCTTGAGAAAATATGAACTGTTGTATGAGATATATATATTGCTGCTTTACTTCTTCTGTTTGTTTCGATGCATTGTATGAGATATGAATTATTCATGCATTTGCATGGTCTGGGACAACTTGTGCACAAGGTTTGGCATTTCTTCGAAACAGTTTTTCGGGGCACTGGAACCGTATCAATCCGGAGGGAAATATTCGATTCGTGCTAGTCACGATGCTTAGCGGGACCTCCAGCAGGGCTTGCTACCCGGGCTGATAGGGCGCGCCGCTAATGCTTGGAAATATGTCCCTAAGGTGTCGATCACACCAATGACCACATAGAGTGGAACACATGCTAATTATTGTCTTGTGCAGATGGTAACTATACTTGTGTTTCGTTGCAGGGAAGACGTGCATCGATTGAGTAAGCAATCGGTGTACTGGTTGGATTCAATGCTATTTTCATTCCTATCAAAACATGCAACTGATATGAATTGATTTCACTTGCTTCCTTATAGAAGATATCTTAATGCATGCTCGCCCCTAACAAGCTAGTGTCGATTTAGTCGAGTGGGTTCATCCCGCTCACCAGTACAAGTTGAGTACTGACCCACGTTGTGGGCAACTATTTCAGGTAATCAGACGGTGCAACGCTAGTGCATAGCGAGGAGGCGTTAGGAGAACCTCTATTTTGAAGTATAGCTGGAGTCAGTTCATTTTGGAGGCATGGACTTCAATCTATACAAGGGCGTAATGTACAAACGACGTGGACTATCTGACGAAGCGCGCCCTGCATTTTGAGTTATCTTTTGTAATACAATTCAATAGCCGAGAAGGCGCATCAATGTAAACTCTATGTAAATTACTCTGAATTATCAATGAAAAAGCATTTTTCTTCCGCACTTGTGTTCAAATATCTGTGAATGTGTTTTATAAATTATGTTTCAAAGTAGGTTCCTAAAACTGCAAGTTCTTGCCTTGTGCGAGCGCAACCCCAGGCTCGCACGGCATCACGCCCCAGCGAGGACGAATCGGTTCCGTAAAGGATCCGGCGAGGACGAATGACCCTTTCGGGATCGGGGCGTGACTGTTTACCCTATTGTTTCATTTATTTCTGCACTGAATTTATTTTGGCTTGAGTTATTTTGTATCTTGCTATGTCCCCTGAGGACCTGGATCCAGATTATGTCCCCAGGATTAGCTGACGAGATCTATCTCGAGGTAAATGGAGCAGGAGCATTAGCAGGAGCTGTCACGCCCCAGTCCCAAAATATCGAGGGACTGGACGCGTGATAATGGCCAGCAGCACACACCGATGGACAACCCAATTTAATGGATCCATCGGGGCATACTTAAGCTGTATATAAGGTCTCCAATATCAAGTCAGAACTAATCTCATCCACACAAAAGATAATAAGATCAACAGCAATAAGGAAAATAAATTAACATCCAGTCACAGCAAAGTATTTGGGGAACAACCCGATATAAAGTCTGTTACAATTGTTCTCATAAACAGGAAAGGAGTTAAATTGCTATTTAAAATGAGCATAGGAAAGCAGATATTCAGGAGAAGTCCTCAGCGATCACCTCGTCCTCAGGTTCTGGTACTGCTCCGAGTAGTGCTCCTGTTTCGTACACCTCAGTATAGATCTCGTCTGCTAAACATGGGGACATAATCCGGATCCAGGTCCTCAGGGGACATAGCAAGGTACAAGAAAGCTCAAGCCAAAATAAATGCAATAAATGAAACAAATAGGATAAATAAATAAACCAGCTAAGTGATAATGCAAGTGAGAGTTATTAGTCATACTCAGGCTGAGACTACTACAGGATTAGTGTCAAGAAACCATAGCAGTATTTTCTCGAAGGGCCAGAACTGGTGCCAAAGCTCTGTGTCAGAGACTAGGACACATCCAGATGACAATATAAATAATATAATCAGCCTTGATATGGTAATACTCTCCCCACCCAATGAAATCTCACGTCACAGTTCTCAATGTTCATGTTACCGAAGATTAAGCTAATGCAATAAGTCATGATAAAATCTAAGCATGTAAAATATATAAGTCATAAACCTGTATCCTATACAGAATCACCTTGAATATTCAGGAAGATTCTCATGATTCGTGTCAGGTGTCCTAGGTATAACGTACTTGATTGGCAAGTACGAGAATGTAAATGTCACGATATCCATCTCTAGTTGACATTGCACAACCCCGCGTACGGTGTTGGCACCCGACTATAATCGGACGCTAAGCAAGTCACACGGCCCTAGGGTTGAGCATTTACAAAAGTCACAGAAAGTAAATCAAGAGAACAAATTGAATTATTATACTGCAATTATGGCAAGGTACACTTGCCTGGGTTTCCGGCTCCAATTGTAGCTCTGACTTCAGCGGGGATTGCAGGCAGTATTCCGGTTGCTGAAACAAACATCACTATCAGATCCAAAAAATATTAATTAGCTAGAAACGCCTGTCCTTGAGTCTAATTTGGACACAGGTGCAAAAATAACATTTTCGGGTCAAGACGGGGTCCAGATGTGGGCTGCTTTGCACCGAAAAATGCGTCAGGGTCAAAGGTTTCCAAATCTGTCCAACTTAGTGTCAATAGGTCAGGAACGATGATACGAACCCAATGGAACTTCCAGAATTGGATTCCGATGAGCCGTTCTCAAAATCGCCCGTCGAGTGGAGCCTGTGGGGCCCACGACACGCGATTTTGTCAACGTTCTCAGAATCGAACCAAACTTGGCTCACAGGACCAGCGTATTGCTACGAGTCCGATGGCGTAAGTTTCGTCTCGATCCGATGTGTGTACACTAAGTTACAACGAGAACCAGAAAGTACGGATACGAGACGTTGTCCGCGGATACGCACTGATTCCGGTGTGCACGCACATCCGAATCAGCTTCTGCGAAATCCCGCACGTCCGTATCAACGACGCACACATTTCGGTAAAGACCGCGTGCGACCAAGTCATCCCGTTTGGCGGGACGCACTCAGTTCTGGGGTAAAACAGGGCGTTGGTTTTCCTGTTTTTGGATCGCGGTTCACGATCACCACAGGACGCGATGCACCGAGCGATTTGCACGGGCACCGAGGGGGTCATGCAGGCTATGCGATGCAACTGACGGAATCGAAAACAGAGCTACGAGGAGAAAGATACAGGTACCTGAACAGGGCTCGAAAAATCGTGTTTCTCGTGTCCGACACGACTCGGCGTGTCCAGATCCAAATCCTAGGGTTAGGGTTTGGGAAACTGGCGGCGGTCGGAGCTGGGCGGCGCTGTGGCGGGGGAGGCCGGCCGGAGGGGGCTGGGGCGGCGCCGGCGACGCTAGGCGGAGGCGGCGCCGCTAGCAGACGGCCGGAGGCGGCGAGGTTTTGCCCCTTGCTGCTGCTGTTGCTCGGATGCTGTCGGGGGAAGCCGCCGGAGGGGCGGAGGCGGCTGGGGGACGCGGGGCTGGGCACGACGACGTTGGCGGCACGGCGAGGGGAGCAGTGGCGACTGGAGTCGGGTGAAGAGTCAGAGGCGGAGGAGGGGAGAATGGGGCTCGGGTGAGGGGTTTATATAGGGTGAGAGGGAGGAGAAGGGCCGGCGTCGGTTACCGGAGGCGGAGCGCCGCTGGTAGGCGGTCAGTCGACGGGTGAACGGCAGAGGCGAGGCGGCGGAAGCCGGAGCGGTAGCTAGGTTAGGGTAACGGCCGGCGGTCGACTGCTGAGCAGTTTGGGGGAGAGAGAGTGCTAGCGGGTTCGCGGGTGCGGGTCGGGTCCTAGCGGATCCGGCCCGATCCACTAACCAGGATGCGGGTTCGGGTCGGATTAATGGGTCGGGTCTGGGTTAGACCCGGATCCGACCCGCTAAGAATTGGTTTAATAAAACCGGTTTGGTTCAGAAATAGATTTGGTTTGGTTTGGTTTATTTCAAATAAACCCGGTTTATTTTGGTTTAATAATTAATTAGCTTTTTAGGGCTTTAAAAATCCATCCGGGTTCCAATAAATTTCCAAAAAATTACCCTATGTCTAGTTTTTCATTTTACACCATAAATTATTATTTTCATAATATTTTAATATTATTTATTATCATTTAAAAATTATTTAATAAATAAACACCTGAATTTAATTACAGAAAATTCCCAGAAAATTCCAGAAAATTGTGAAAAATCCAAATTTAAAAATTCTTTAAAATCAGGGGGTTTACAATCTACCCCCTTAAGAGGATTGCGTCCTCTCAATCAAAGAATAACCGGTCAACAGAGATGACACGGTTGTAAATATTGTTCGAAGCACATCAAAATCAAGGAGAATCAAGGTTTGAGAGTAACACCTAGGAAAAATTATTTTCCTAAGCATTAAAAGTTATGCAATTTCCCAAATGTAGGAAATCTAGGAAATTACAGTTTTAGAAAACCAGGTTATCTTTCAAAAACATATCAGTTTATCATTTATAAAACATTCTAAATTATTGGCAAGTTCAAAATTATCAGGTTAAGTCTAGGATCACGAACCAGCAGGCACGAACTACAAAAATGCTAGAAATGGAACTACAAAAACTTACTCGCATTAGCTACGAGTCCGATGGCGCAAGTTTCGTCTCGATCCGACGTGTGTACACTAAGTTACAACGAGAACCAGAAAGTACGGATACGAGGCGTTGTCCGCGGATACGCACTGATTTCGGTGTGCACGCACATCCGAATCAGCTTCTGTGAAATCCCGCACTTCCGTATCAATGACGCGCATATTTCGGTAAAGACCGTGTGCGACCAAGTTATCCCGTTTGGCGGGGCGCACTCAGTTCCGGGGTGAAACAGGGCGTTGGTTTTCCTATTTTTGGATCGCGGTTCACGATCACCACAGGACGCGATGCACCGAGCGATTTGCACTGGCACCGAGGGGGTCATGCAGGCTACGCGACGCAACTGACGGAATCGAAAACAGAGCTATGTGGAGAAAGATACAGGTACCTGAACAGGGCTCGGAAAACCGCGTTTCTCGTGTCCGACACGACTCGACGTGTCCGGATCCGAATCCTAGGGTTAGGGTTAGGGAAACTGGCGGCGGTCGAAGCTGGGCGGCGCTGCGGCGGGGGAGGCCGGCCGGAGGGGCTGGGGTGGCGCCGGCGACGCTGGGCGGAGGCGGTGGCGCTGGCAGACGGCCGGAGGCGGCGGGGTTCTGCCCCTTGCTGCTGCTGTTGCTCGGATGCTGTCGGGGGAAGCCGTCGGAGGGGCGGAGGCGGCTGGGGGACGCGGGGCTGGGCACGGCGGTGCTGGCGGCACGGCGAGGGGAGCGGTGGCGACTGGAGTCGGGTGAAGAGCCGGAGACGGAGGAGGGGAGAATGGGGCTCGGGTGAGGGGTTTATATAGGGTGAGAGGGAGGAGAAGGGCCGGCGTCGGTTAAGGGAGGCGGAGCGCCGCTAGTAGGCGGTCAGTCGACGGGTGAACGGCAGAGGCGAGGCGGCGGAAGCAGGAGCGGCAGCTAGGTTAGGGTAACGGTCGGCGGTCGGCTGTTGAGCGGTTTGGGGGAGAGAGAGTGCTAGCGGGTTCGCGGGTGTGGGTCGGGTCCTAGCGGATCCGGCCTGATCCACTAACCAGGATGCGGGTTCGGGTCGGGCTAATGGGTCGGGTCTGGGTTAGACCCGGATGCGACCCGCTAAAAATTGGTTTAATAAAACCGGTTTGGTTCAGAAATAGATTTGGTTTGGTTTGGTTTATTTCAAATAAACCCGGTTTATTTTGGTTTAATAATTAATTAGCTTTTTAGGGCTTTAAAAATCCATCCGGGTTCCAATAAATTTCCGAAAAATTACCCTATGTCTAGTTTTTTATTTTACACCATAAAATATTATTTTCATATTATTTTAATATTATTTATTATCATTTAAAAATCATTTAATAAATAAACACCTGAATTTAATTACAGAAAAATTCCAAAAAATTCCAGAAAATTGTGAAAAATCCAAATTTAAAAATTCTTGAAAATCAGGGGGTTTACAGGAGCAGGCACTGGAGCAGTACCAGATCCAGTAGACGAGTGATCACCGAGGATATCTTCTGAGTATATGCTTATTCCATACTCAGTAATTGCAGTTGTTATCATTATTTCTGTATCTTGACTATTGTATCAGACTCATTATCGGGTTATTTCCTGAGTTTATGTTTTATTGAGATAGATCTTGTTTTATGATTCTGATATTGTTGTATTCATATCTGTGGATGAGATTAGTATTTTTGCACCCTTATTGTTGTAGTACAGCTTAAGTACGCCCCGATGGATCCATTAAATTGGGTTTGTCCATCGGTATGTGCTGCTGGCCATTGCCACGTGTCTAGTCCCTCGATATTTTGGGACTGGGGCATGACAAACTATAACTATAAACTACCATGTATTTAGTATTTATATAATACTATATACCTTATTTTAGTCACCTTAATACCAACCCATAATTAGTTTATAACTATCGTATTACTATGCCAATACCTACTACTCATACCTTGGTATCTCTTGATACTTACCTTGGTACCTCAAGGTAATGCCAAAATCTTCATATATATATATATACTAACTATTCATCAATAACTATATGTATACATATATCAATCCAATATAACTTCTAGTATGTACTAAATAGAATAAATACTAACTACCAACTACACACTAAATACTAATACATATATATGTACATATATACATACCTATAATATATATAGGTATGAGTAGAAAATTAGGAACATATATACGTATATATTAATTACCATATATATATATATATATATATATATATATATATATATATATATATATATTATATATAAAACTGCCAAACTGTCGCTGAAGATTCTGTCCACTGTCGCTGAAGCTGCTGTTGATATTGATACACTGCTATTTTAGTGACAGTTTTCTGCAACTGTCGCTAAAACTAGGGGTGAGCAACGGTTTAGTTCGGTCCAAACCGGACCGAAATATTAAAAACCGAACATAAACCGAACCGACATAGTGAAGAACCGAACCAAACCGCAATATTTCAAAACCGAAATTAACCGAACCAAAAAATTACGGTTCGGTTATTCCGGTTATTCGGTTCATGGGCCTTTGTGTAATGGGCCGGGAAGGTTCATTTTACAATGAACAAAATGGCCGAATTGAACGGCCCAACAAATAAAATTATCCTTGGCCCATCCAATATATTGTTGAAAGGCCCATTTTACAACAAATAACTTCAAACCCAACCTGGGCAATCAAATATACAAATCAAATTTCAATTAAAAAAAATTTGAAGCAAAGAAATTATAACAAAACAAAGTGTAGACAGTAGACTACACAGTCACACACAGTGCCAGACTGCCAGTTATAATATTGTACAAAAAAATTTAAAAATGTACACACAAAACAAATGAAATCTTGTTTCCAGATATCAAACTGTATCAGTTCTCCTATTCTCAAGCCATCAAACTGTATCAGTTTCCAGATATCAAACTGTATCAGTTCTCCTAGATAAAAAAATTATAACAATGAAATACAGCTGAGATTTAATTCCTAAGTCCTCCAATTTCAAACTGGTGCTCATCTCAGTGAATCTCATATCTTCCCCTGAAGAACAACAACACAATGAAATAAAGATACAAAATATATATGCAGCCTACAGATATCAAACTGTATTTAGAAAGTGTATTTATAAGTTTATAACTACCTTGCCAGTTGCTAGTAACAAGAGTTCCCAGGTTAAACCGTTCAAATGCATAGTTCTCTTCATAAACAAGTTGTCATATCCTGGAGGACCTGGACAACACAATCAAAAGAAGAAGAAGAAAACTAAATTGTGGCTCAGATAAGGCTCATTTTTGCATCATTGTTTGATGCCATGTAGTATCAGTTCTCCTATTCTCAAGCCATCATCATCATTGCCACTTTATCATGTAATATGTTAGTAAATTTCTCAAGAAAAGACTAAATAAACTAGCATCATAGATTTACCAAATGGCTGTATTTTATGCCACGCCATTGTAAATAAACTAGCATCATAGATTTACCAAATGGCTGTATTTTATGCCACGCCATTGTCTGTCGCCAATGGCTGGATTTTATGCCTCGCCAGTGGCTTCATTTTATGACTGCTGTTATGGCTGCATTTTATACCTACAACAAGAAGAAATAACAATAGAAATAACAACAGAAGCTCCCAGCAATAAAGCTATAAAGCTCCCAGAAATAACTAGAGAGGCAGAAATAACAGCAGAGTGCAGTAACTAACAGCAAGTCAGCAGAGTGCAGTAACTAACAGCAAGTCAGCAAGTAACAGGTAGTAGATATTATATAACAAGCAATAATAGCAGTCAGCAGCAGCAGACAGCAGTAACTAACAGCAAGTCAGCAAGTAACAGGTAGTATATATTATATAACAAGCAATAACAGCAGTCAGCAGAAGCAGCAACTAACAGCAAGTCAGCAAAGTAACAGCCAACAGGTAGTATATATTATATAACAAGCAATAACAGCAGTGAGCAGAAGCAGCAACTAACAGCAAGTCAGCAAAGATGAGAATAGCAAGAAAATAGCACCAATAACTAATAAGCCAGTAACAGCCTAACAGGTATCGAAAAATATTACACATTGTCTTCCAAGTTTCCAACTAAAAGTTTGTGTTCCCAAATATCCCTCCAAAAGTCCAAATTTAAAGACCAGAATTAATCAAACCTCGCTTGTTGACGTTGATATTGATTCCACCGTCAACTTACCCAAATCTAAATGAAAAAGTTAAAACAATTAAGAAGTTAAAACACACAATAATAGATACACTAGAAAAAAAATCATGCTAAATAATAAAAAAATTACCCATTTCAACTTTATACACGTCTTCAAACTCCTCTTCAACAATAGATACTATAGGTCGATCAGAAGGTCTACGTAACCAATTTTGACAACAAATAAGAGCTTGAACTATTTTGGAGTCAAGGAGCTCCTATATGAATCAAGCACACGACCACCCGTACTAAAAGCGGACTCGGACGCCACGGTAGATATGGGAACGGCCAACACATCCCGAGCCATCTTCGAAAGGATCGGAAAATGGAGAGAATTAAGCTTCTACCATCCCAAAATATTAAACTTATCATCTCATCATCATCATCATCTATCGTGCTCTCATCTAAATATCGATCAAACTCCGATTTAGTATCACCACCACCCAATTCTATCTTATGTTTCTTGAATTGAGCTTTCATAAACTTCTTCAATTGCAAGTTGTGCACCGGTTGATTTGCACAAGAAGGTTCAACTCTTTCACTATTAGTAGCAACACCACCACTTTGAGAAGAGCTTATGTTTTTGTACTCATTGAACATGGAGTACGCAACACTTTTTACTTTCTTTTTCATGGAATCGCTCTTCTCCGGTCCATAGAGATGATCAAGAGCATATTCCACGTATTCCAACTTATGTCGAGGATCTAGAATTGGTGCAATAAATATCACCATATTCATTTTCTCAATGTCCCCCCAATACTTTTGATATTTTTTTCTCATTTTGTCGGCCATGAGAGATAAGTCAAAGTCCTCACTCTCCCTTGAAGTACGCAAAAGAATATCAATGGATGTGATTTCATCAAAGAAATTATTGCAAGTGACATATAAGGATCCCGAGATACGCAAAGTTAGTTCATAAAAGTGTTCTAAGAAAGTGCACATTCTTCTTGCATTAGCCCAATCGTCCTCGGTAAGAAACCCACCATTCTCTGCTAGTTCTAGTTTGAATCATGGATCTTGTCCGGCGAATCTCTCAAAAGCACTTTCAAACTTTTGCGCCGTGTTCAACATCAAAAATGTAGAGTTCCAACGGGTGCTCACATCAAGACAACATTTTTTTGCTTTGTATCTTTTCGGCTTCAACACACTCCTTGAACTTTTGAAATCGACTAGGAGAATGTCTCACATATCTCACCGCATTTCGAACACAAGCAACCGATGGTGACATCAATTTTAAGCCGTCAACCACAACTAGATTAATTATATGTGCAATGCATCGCATGTGTAAATATTTGCATTGTAGAATGCCATTTCCCCAATTCTGAATTTTCTTGCTTAAATAAGAAATAGCAACATCATTGGAACTCGCATTGTCTACCGTGATAGTGAATATTCTATCAATACCTCACTCTAGCAAGCACTTCTCTACCGCTTTCCCGATGGCCTCACCTTTATGACTTAAAATTGGACAAAAGTTTATAATTTTTTTCTTCAACTCCCAATCATCGTTTATATAATGTGCCGTAAGACACATATAATTGATTTTTTGTAACGATGTCCAAGTATCCGTTGTAAGACAAATCATTTGCTTGGACTCTTTCAAATATATTTTGAACTTACTCTTTTCAATAGAGTAAAATCATAAGAATCCCGAGCCACTGTCCATCTTGACGGAATACGAAAGCTAGGACACGCCACATTAATAAAGTTTTTAAAGCCCTCACACTCCACAAATCGAAAAGGAAGCTCATCAACGATAATCATATGTGTCAAGGCCTTTCTCACCTCGTTTTGATTAAATTTTCAACTAGTTAGTATTTGCTTGCCCTTTGCAATTGATTGCAAGTTGAGTATTGTTTGACTAGGTTCATGATTCTTTGGATTCAATGGACATGCATTCCAGTGGGTTTTCACACTAGTACTCCCATTTAGCTTACTATGGCAATGGTATTCTTTTCTGCAATGGTTACAACTTGCTTTTGGACGACCATCCGGGTCAAGAAATTTTTTAAAATCTTTCCAATGCGGAGCTCTTTCCTTCGAAGGCTTTCTTGTAACCGGAAGCTTCAAATTTAGATTAGATACAGGAAGAGGCTCATTTGTGGCTTGAGAACTAGTTGGTGGTTGATGATCACCTTCTTGCGACATCTAAAACAATAAATTTGTACTTTGAATATATGAAATATAAATAACAAAATTGAGTCCAAAAATTAAGAAATACGCACATTGCATGAATATGAAGTTGTTGCCATTGATTGGGTTGGTGCTACACCTATTGAACATCACACATTTATGAGTAACCTAAGTTACCTATAGCTATGCTACCTAACCCTTACCCAATTCCAACCTACATAAATAGACCTTAGTCACTACTAGTCCTAAATGCAGTATCTCAATGTGCCAGGGCAGAATACAGAATCAGATTGCAGATAGGGATAGTCCTATTACAGAGTCACAGAATGCAGAAACAGACTCATAGAATTAAGTCAAAATGTAGAATGCAGTATTGCAGTATTGCAGTATTGCAGTGTGCAGTATTGCAGTGTGCAGTATTGCAGTGTCTTAGAATTACAGTGTACCAAAAATAATTGTCAGTCACTAATAGATACACTATGCAGTCTTGCAGTATTGCAGTGTGCAGTATTGCAGTGTCTTTGTATTGCAGTGTAGTATTGCAGATGCATTATGCAGTATTGCAGTGTGCAGTATTGAACATGCACACAATTCAACAATATACAAACAGTTCAAGAAAACACTTCAGAACCAGTACACTATAATTATTAAAATGCATATATAATTTATAAAACATTTAGATGCATATATAATTCACAAAAAAATTACTAAAACATGCATGAAGCATATCTAATTACTAAATTAAAAGAACATGGACATGCATATCTAATTTGCACATTTTATCAAAATAACTCTACTAATGTAACTGATCTACTCATCTGACAAATAAAATATTGCTAACAAGATAAATAATAAATAAAGGAAATATATTGCTATAACCAGATTCCAGACTTTAAATATATTTTTATAAATAATAAATGAGAGAAATATATTGCCAAAAATAATAAGATATAAGAAATATATTACAAGTTACTGATCTACACATTTAATCTAAACATGAAACATTTGATCTAAACATGCATAATAAGAAACAAAAATAAAATATGTATAATTATGCTAAATATAATAAGAAACATAAATAAAATATGTATAATTATGCTAAACATTTGATCTAAACATGCTGCAGGCATAAGAAACAGAAACAGAAATACATTAACTAACATTTGTTATTTTTTACACATTTGATCTAAACATGCTGCATGCTAAAAATTTGTTATTTTTTACACATTTGATCTACGAAATGTAAAAAATAACATATACTGCTAGAGAAATACATATTTTTATATACTGCTGTAAAAAATAACATATACTGCTAGAAAAATAACATATACTGCTGTAAAAATTATCATATACTGCTAGAAAAATAACATATACTGCTGTAAAAAATAACATATAACAAGCACACATTTGATCTGCCACAGAAGTTCAGATCCCAACTATATTGCTAGATAAATACATATTTTTAAATGAAAGGTAGAGTTCAGATCCGTAGATCCCAACTCCAGAAAGGTAGAGAAGTTTAGATCCAATGTAAGAAATAAATAAAATATGACATATACTGCTAGAGAAAAATATTACCTAGCTATATTGCTGGATCCCGACTCCAGAAGTTCAGATCCGTAGATCTGAAAAACAAATTTGAACAAGTTAGGAGAAACAAATAATAAATAAAAAATATATGACAAATATTTTTAAAAATGGTAGAGAAGTTCAGATCCAGACCTTAGAAGTTCAGATCCAGCCTTCAGAACTTCAGATCCAGCCTTCAGAAGTCAGAACTTCAGATCCAGAGAAGAGAGGCGGTGAGAAGAGGCAGGACTATCAGATCCAGCCAGCCGACGGCGGTGAGAAGTTAGAACTTCAGATCCAGTTCAGATCCAGCCAGCCGACGGCGACCAGCGGGGTCCGGAGATGAGAGCTGAACTGGTGAAGTTAGGCTGTTAGGGTTTTGGGGGAGGGGGAAGGGAAGACCGGTCACCGGAAGAGAAAAGAGAGCGGCAGCAGGGATCTGAGTGAGGACTGAGGGAAAGGGAAGGGAAGGAAAGGAGCGAAGAGAAAGGAAATGAGCGGAGAGAGAGAGAGAGAGAAACGATATTATATACCTAGGGTTAGGACTGAGGGTATTTTGGTACTTACACTGTGTAATTCGATTTTCGGTTTTAACCCGAAACCGAATTCAAAATCCGAACCCGAAACCGATAACCGATATTATTATTTTCTAAACCCGAATCCGACCCGAAACTGTTTTAAACCGAACCGAATAGCCTTTTCGGTTCGGTCCGGTTCAATTTAATGTTTAAAACTGATTAATGCTCAGTCCTAGCTAAAACTGTCACTAAAACTCCTGATACGATGCTGATACTACTGTTGTTTCAGCGACAGTTTTTTGCAACTGTCGCTGGCTGCTGTCGCTGAAACTCCAGTTCTCCTCTCTCTCTTATGTTTATATATACAATGCATATATAAATATAACCTATATATATATATATATATATATATATATATATATATATATATATATATATATATATAACACTCATAAATAGATACAAAAATACATATAACCATAATATATAATACTATGACAAATAACATATATATAGCATACATACATCTCCATATATATATGTACATATTAAATACATATGACAATAGCATAGTAATATATACATATATAACAACAAATATATGTATACGTATATAAAATTATACACTATATAAATATATAACAATACATAATATAACTATATATATAACCACATATAAATATATCTACTATATTATATATACATATACTACCACTTATAAATATATATCTACATGTAAAAAAATAGCTACATAATAATATACACATATAGTATATATACATAGATGCATAGATCTAAGACACAATATTACATAAATATATATATACATAATATTATATATATATATATATATATATATATATATATATATATATATATATATATATATATATATATATATATATATTATATTTCTCCATGAAATAAGAACACAAAAGAATTATATCTACAATTAAATTGCACATACATGGACCGTATCACCCCGTATCCCACTAGATCTAGGATACGCATGCGACACGAGTCCACCACACATCCAAACATACCTCGAAGGACACGAATAAGTCATATATATTATTTATGAATAATACGAAGAGTCAAATATAAATCTACGTGTCTGTGTTAAAATGTGACATGCTCAAAGTTCCGTGTCGAAGGAAAAATTATCAAATCAACACGTATCACCAAATTGATGGGATACGACCTACACGTACCCAATTATGGATACAACACTAGCCCCAAACACACAAGCACATGTCCAATTGATCTATAGGACCAATTGACACACACAATAAATATCAATCTCGAAATTCTCCCAAAATTGACACAAAAAGTACCATAACTTTCTCAATAGGCCTCCTATGAACACAAAACTAAATCCTATGGGTAGCCTATGCATATGGGTTAATTTTTCATGGTTAAATCTCAGATTTAGAACTAAATTAAGGGAAAAAATTAAATTGTACCTATTGGGAGATGGATTCCCAATAAAACCTCCAAAATTGGTAAAATTGGCCTTCAACTTGTAGATCATTGCTCCTCTTTGTAGATCCATGCTTCCTTCTTATAGATCTATGCTTACTTCTTGTATATCCATGCTCTAATAGCCTCCAATGGTGATTTAGAAAATAATTGGGTGGAAATTTGGTAGGGATTTGGTTGAGAAAATTTTCTAGATCTAGATTTGGAATAAAAAAATGAAGTGAGAGAAAGTTTTCATTCCCTTTATATAGGCCTCACTTGCCCCCTCCCTCAAGCTACTATGTAAATTCTAAAATACCCCTTGGGGTCTCTCATGAAGAAATTAATTAAGGAGGGGAGCTTCTAGTCTAATGGATTTAACATAATTAATCATCCTCATAATAATTGGGCTTCTAATTATTGGGCTCAATTCTAACTAGAATTAAATGTTGGTCCATGAGTCTAAACTAAACTAGTTGGTCCACTAACACAAGTCCAAAAATAAATCTAACATGCTAATAATAAATAAATAATACAATAAATAAAATTTAACATGCACAATATTTAATTAATTATCAAATGACTAAAATATCCTTTCCTAGAAAATATGATAGTGACATTAGTGAACAAGCTTAATTTGGTAAGTTCCAAGTGTACTCGAAGTTCGAAGAGTACTCAGCTTGACTAGGTTATGATTTGATATGGTTTGACTCGGTTACAGTCCGATATCTTTTTTTCTATTATTTTTTATCCTCCATTGCTTCCAAATTCGTGGAAGAATATTATATATTTGAAAATTAATGTTTCTTCTTGGGTGACCTCTACTCATTAGCCATTTTAAAAAAAATCGTATCTTTATCTTGTGCTACTATAATAAAATTTACTAGAAAGAAATTCCAAGGCTCCATCTCGACTATGAAGCAAAAAGAGTTGAGTTTGAACATCTTTTTAAAAGCTTGTGGTCGAGCTCGAACTCGGCTAAATACATGGACGTAGGCACTAGGTGCTGAGGGGGCACGGCTGCGCCCCCTGAAATTTTAATTTTTTTAATGTAAAATATGTCTACTTTAGCACCATGTGACCCATTTCCATACATCCCATCTACTACTGTATGTTACAGATGTTCCAGAGTAAGAAAGTATAACTTTGTAAGTAATTCAATTAATGTGAATTATCTCCATCCATAGCCATAGGCTGTAGAGACTCATCTCCATCCATCAAATTAATGTTGACTTTGCAAAGAAGTACAACGTTCATACTCCAACTCCAAGTCTAACGTTGGAGCAAACAAATCCAACGTTCAAGACAACAAGACATTAGGTAATTCTGTCACGCCCCAGTCCCAAAAATATACGGAACTAGGCCACGTGGCATTGGCCAGCTGACACGTCACTAAGGGAATACCCAATTTAATGGACCCAAAGTGATGTGCTACGCTGTCCTAAAATACTACAAGTCTAAATTCAGGTAAATCTATCTCATCCACAAGAATAACAAGGAAAGTGCTGAATATATATATAGATGCTAAATCTGAAATGTCATATACAACCCAGATAAAGTCAGGTGGAAACAATCCCACTACAAAAAGTAAGCAGAAGTGAAATAAGATAATCTAGCGCAACATCCTCAAAGTATGTAGCTCCAACTCCAGTGTACTCAGGTAGACTCTGACGGCATCTCCTCTATCTCCATCTCAAGGGAATGTCCAGACTCCTGTCCAGGTCCAGATACTGTGGAGTGGAGTGTCTCAGCTAAACCTGGCAGGGAACCAGGTCCTCAGAGGGACGTAACAAGATACAGGAAAACAACATGCCATGTGTGTAAATACTGAATAGAAATTACTGAATAAAACAAATACAGGGTGCTAACCATCTATGTGAAATGCAATTTGAGACAACCTAATACGTATGGAAAATGTGTGGCTAGACATATGCTGACGTAATTCACCAATCTGTAGTGACAGGCTAGTATATGCCACATATGCCCCCGTTCAAGGGCACTATACAATTTTCCATCTACGATGAGAATGGTCACATGAATACATATCTATATCATCCGTATCACTCCGTCGAGTGCGGCACATGGTAAAAAGATGGGTGTCCCATACGTATTTTAGTTGTTCTCCCCTCCCAATGTAACTAAATGTCAAGTCGTATATTTTCTGCATTATTCTAATCCGTGATGCGGGTCACACGTATTGGTAGCAAATCAAATACATAGCTCGCATCCCAATATGCATTGCAACCATGTTGCGTGTTCCCGTGATAGGGTCTAGGAGAATATTAGAATATTCTCATAATTGTTGGTGAGTCTGTAATATGATTTTAAATGTCAACATATCAACTGACTGTACCCAAGGCAGTCTCAGGTAATCATGGTATATGAAATACAGAAATAAGAGCGTATACAATATTGAGAATTTAAACAGTACTTGGCAAGGTATACTTGCCTACTCCCTGATAGTGTTTTTGATAACCTGATCTCGCAGTCAGGTTTGAAGGTGCTGGTGACAGGAGGTCACTGGCTGTGTTGGAACTATTTCCTGTTAAAGATACAGGGTTCGTGAATATCGTGGTATAAAAAGTATACACATCTATATATATATATAGTATATATATATACACATAGATATAGCATATAATATATATAATATAGATATATATATATAGTATGTATATATATAGATATAATATATGTATAGTAGTATAGCATATAAAGAACAGAAAAAATGCAGGTATATAGTAGCAGGGTATATCCACTGATATAGATATATAATACTATAATATTTAGTAGGGTTTATCCACTGTTAATATAATAATAATAAAATGAAATGACAGAACAGAATTTAAAAATTATATATAAATGCTGTACTATTCAGCAATATAAATAATATCAGGGTCTATATGTGTGACCACTGTCATATATAATAATATATATAGTGAATTTAAAGACAGTGCAAGAATTAGAAATATATAAATATAAGCTGTATTATCCAGCAATATTATCAGGGTCTATAGGTGACCACAGTTATATATAGTAGTATATATACCAGTGTATATATAACACTGATACTTATATACATATAAAATAAAAGGAATACACTGCATATAAATAATAAAAATAAAATGCACATTATGTATATATATATACTGTGTATATTCACAGTAATATAATAATTATAATATAGTGTATACTATATACATATATCTGATATATATATACATAGTATAAATACATAGATATAATAATTATTACATAACATATATATAGTTATATATATATATACCTATATATATACATAGTTGTACATATATGAGTATATATGTAGATATATATATACATATACATATTAAATACATATATTAAAATGAACAAAATATATATATATATAAGTAAATATATATACTGTTTTTAGTAAATACAGTAATAATAATAATAATAATAATATATATATAATGATAACATATTGATATATATATATATATAGAAAAATAGATATATATACATATATTTGGTAAATATATATAATACTATAATATACAGTATAATACACTGTATAAATAACAGTATATATGTAATATATATTAAGAGTATAATACACATATATATATAAATATACATATATACATATATTAAATATATATTAAAAATGAACAAAATATATATATAAGAAAATATATATACTATTTTTAGTAAATACTGAATAATAATAATAATAATATATATATGATAACATATATATATTGATATATATATATATATACATATATATATATACATAGAAATATATATTAATATACATATATATAAAATATATACATATAATAATAATAACAATAACAATAATAATAATAATAATAATAATAATAATAATACATATAATATACTGTATTTATACAGTATATAATATATATTAAATACTATAATATTAATATATAATATATAAAACCATATATATATATATACATATATATATAAATATATATACATATATACATACATATACATTTATATATATAAATACGTATATAATAGCGTATTTATACCTGACGAGGTGGCAGGTGGGGTCCACGGCGAGTCGTCGGCGGGAGGTCGGCGGCGGAGTCGACGGTGGCCGGCCGGAGGAGCAACGGCAGTAGCAGTAGCTGCTAGCAGTAGCAGCAGCAGCAGCAGCAGCAGCTTGCGGCAGCTGCAGCGCCGCGTGCGGTGGCGGGGGCGGCGGTGCAGGCTGTCGGGGTGGTGGAGGAGGAGGTGGCGAACAGGTCCGGGGCGGTGGCGGAGGTCGGAGGCTGCCGGAGAGGCGGTGGGGAACTGTCGGAGTGGGGGGAAGAGAATTGCTGTGCGGTGGGGGAGGGGACTTGCGGGGGAGCTGCCGGCGGAGGAGGGTGTCGTGGGGCGGTGGGAGCTGGTCAGGTCGAGGGAGGAGGTGGCGGCGAGGTGTTTGGTGGTGGTGGCGGTGATCCACGGTGGTCGGGGTGGCCGTGAGGGGCGTCGGGGAGGGGAGGAGCTGCTGTCGGGCAGGGAAGGGAGGGGTGCTGCGGTGGCTGGTCACGGCGGAGCAGGCGGCCAGGGAGGGAGGCAGTTGGCCGGAGGGGAGAGGAGGTCAGGGCGGAGGGTTGGCCGGAGTTGGGTCGGAGGCGGTGGCCGGTGGTGGCTGTGAGGGAGTGGGGATGAGAGAGGGGGTGTGTGTGTTAGGGTTTATATAGGATTTAGGGTAATGGCAATTTCGTAAATAGTTAGAAAATCTAGGGTGTTTTGGTAATTTTGGATTTTTGGGATATTTTGTGATATTTATCCTGGATATTTATGGTGGGCCCTTGCCACCTATGGTCTAGCCAATAGGGGGTTGCCACCTAGCATGCATTTTTGCATAAAAACCCTAATCTTTTCACAATTTGCATAAAAGTCCAGAAATTGAGAAATTGCGCAATTATGCAATTTGTCTGGAAAATTACCTGGTTCTAAAAATTACTAAAATTCACATAATTGAGGGAAAACGCTGGGGAAATGTCCTGGGCTGTGGGGATGAGCCTGGGCAGGGTCAGGGTCTGATTCTGCAGGTGATACGGGTCACCGTATTTATTATTTAATAAATACTGCGCACGGTGTTCACTAATTATTCAGGGGCAGTTAGGGTCATAATTTTTCTACGGTGTCAATACGATAATTGTAATACAATTAGTGTAGAATATTATCGTATTTTTGGTTGGGTAAAACAGGTGCCTACTGGTCCTCAAATCTCTAGGGTACAGAGGTTGGTAAAGAGCAGAAAATTAAATAGGAATTAAATACGTACGTTTGTAACGATATTTGTGCGACTAAAACGAAGCACAAAACGAGGTTTCTGGGAGTTGCTAAAAATACAGAAAATGTAGTCTAGCAAGTCTAGGGCAGGGATGGGAAATTAGTTTAGGGTTAACGGCTAGTGTGGTGCCCTAATTTATTGTGTAACAAACAGGTGCACAATCAATAGAATATATTTAATAAATAAATTTTTAAAAGTTACACTAATTCTAATTAACTAGAAATAATATTAAAATACTGAAATCTGGTCGAGGGAGTTTACAATCTACCCTCCTTAGAATATTTTGTCCTCGAAATAAAACACACATATAATGAGAACGAAAGATTGATTGATTCGAAATATGAGGACATAGATAGCTGAAGTTTGATTTGAAATATTTTGGACATACCCTGATCTGGAAATAGATGGAGAAATATTATCGGATATCCTCTACACGTTCCCAGGTTGATTTGCCTGGTGCATGATGTTTTCATGCAATATGAACTAGAGGAACGTAATACAACGTAAGGTAGGTAACGAAAGTCATTCTAAGAAAATAAGAACAGTTTAAACTGTAATCTAATCTACTAATAGGGTTTGGTAATTCTCCAAGAAACTATATAAATGGCTATGGAAACAATACACATCATATTTATACTATATACGAGGTTTCTTCTTTCCGAAATAAGGAAAGACGGAAAACAGTAATCAAGAGTTCAAGGGGGTAATGGATTAGAAGTATGGAGATTCAAGGCGTTTAAAGAATCCAATGGGAATTGCCAAGGCAGTTGTGGATGGAAATGCTATTCTGGTACTCCCTATTCACATATTCATATTAGCACAGTTATGTAGCTGATATGATATGCGCAGAGGGTAAGTACACCTGTCTACCAATCATTATATCTCAATCCACTTAAAGTAGTTATGCGAAGGTGAATCAAGTGCATTATGGTTGATCAGACCGTCATACACTGATTCTGAAATGTATTAGTGTAGTACTCCAATAATACATAATTAATGAACAAGCTTGGTAAAGAATAAGCTTGCAAAACTAGGCTATAATAGCAGAGCATAATTTAAGGTATTATAGCAAATATAAGTACGCTAGATTAGGATATGAGGAGTACAAAACAATTCAAATTCACAAAAAGACAAGATTCTATAATCTCTAACTTCTAGTCTAGGTTGCTAGTTGACCCAAAAGAGGTGTGGTTTTCTAAGTTCTACAACCTTAATATACACTATAGGTTGTCTGCATTTAAGCACATGACTTGTATCCAGAGCGTACCTCTTTAATTGGAGTATATGGAAGACGTCATGTACTTCTTCCAATGTCTGAGGTAATGCTATCTTGTAAACTTCTTTGATGCGTTCCAACACA
Source organism: Iris macrosiphon (assembly GCA_036927795.1). Taxonomy (NCBI): domain Eukaryota; kingdom Viridiplantae; phylum Streptophyta; class Magnoliopsida; order Asparagales; family Iridaceae; genus Iris; species Iris macrosiphon. The sequence goes on from JAYESA010000005.1 coordinate 298,920,445, forward strand.
TCGAAGAGTCTGATGTACCTCGAGCTTAGTTTTTCCTCTTCTTCCAAGTCTGATAGTTTCTCGGGTAGGTGAAAACACAAGATTAGAAGTTACTGACTATCCTAATAAGTCATGTATATCAAAACTAATTTGGAAACTACCTGTAGTATTCAGCTATTACTACATTCACATGTTTTGAGCCTAACAATCAACGTCTAGCAATCTACCTAGATGTGTTTGCTTAGTCCTGATATTCGAATGGGTAACTTGGTGGTCTAAGGATGACGCTTCTCTTCCTATAGTCTAGGATAGCATTTGTACTGGCTTAGTCAGTCCATGTCTAAGACAACATCGAAGTTTGGTATTGAAAGTACCGGGAATCGCGTCCTCATTACGCTACTATACATGACTACTAGCATGCTTTAGTAATGTTGGTAACTGGAACAATGCCTCTTCCGGTAAACTTGACTATTTGCATGGGTACGAAACTACTAGATGTGAAAGACAGTGTAGCTCTAGAATCAAATAATGCGGTTTGCTGGTAATAATGCGACTATAATGGTACCTGAGATGGTTTCACCTTCCGGTTCTTCTGCAACTGCAGCTAGTGCAAAGGCCTGCTCGTGCCTTCGTCTAATGGTTTGTTGTCTGGCTAGGTAGTACTGCGTGTCTTGGGTGGCTAAGGATGGGCCCCTCTGAAATCTTCCAAATGCTGGGGAATGCTGACCTCTAGTAGGGGGTTGCATTCTCTGGGCTGGTGCTGCTGGTCCTTGCCCAGTCCGAAGTGTTGCTTCTCTGTGTTGTGGGCAGTCTCTGGCCCTATGTTGATTATCTCCACATATCAAGCATAGTCTATACTTCCTTCGGCAGTTTTTGGCATAATGTCCTTTCCTGCCACAATAGTGACAAGTCGGAAGTTCCTTGTATTGATATGGCCCTGTCTTGTGTTGTGCCTGATTTCCCAGGTGACGGATTGGTCCTCCTGCTCCTGTCTGGTCTGTGGCTGATATGGTTGGATTTGAACATCTTGCTTCTCGACCAATGGCTTCTTGTATCCTTGCCTCTGAAAGAACTTCTTCGTAAGAAATTCTTGACTGTGTGGTAGTATGCCCCTGGAGTTCGGAGGTAAGGCCGTGATGGAACTTCATGGCCTTCTTCAGCTCATTAGGTATTAAGATGGCACCGAATTGACTTAGTCGACTGAATTCTGCATCATAGGCATCGACGGTCATAATTCCTTGTTCCAAATACAGGAACTGGGAGTACAGATCATCTCTGACTGTGGCTGGGAAATATTTTGCATTAAAATATTCCAGAAATTCCTTCCAAGTATGGTTCTTGCCCGTGCTGCGCTCGATAGATTCCCACCAGTGATGGGCGTTACCGAGGAGTAGGGTCCTTACTGCGGTCATCCATAGGTCAGGGTGAAGTTGTGAACCTTCTAGCAGTATTTCCGTGTTGGAGATCCAGTCTGAGATCTCATCCGGAGTTTCATTGCCCTTAAAGGTTCTTGGGCTCATCCGGCTAAAGCCTCGAACAGTGCTAGCTGGTTGGACAGGGGCTGGTGCTAGAGCAGTTGTCCTCTCTAGAATCATCATTAGGCATTGTCTCAGGACTTCAGTCTGTTGCCACTGAGCCTGCAATATGTCTTGGAACATCTGAGTTTGTCCCTCAAATTGTGGCATCAGGGCTGCAAGAACTGGAGGTGGAGGCAAAGGTATCTCCGCCTGCAGTGTTGGAGCCTGAGAAGTTTGCCCTTCTTGCTGGACTGGTGTTGCTTCCTGGGTCGGATCTTGGTGAAGGTACGAGGTTGTTGGATTGACCAGCATCCTTCTCGGAGATTGGTCTCTCGGGATTGGTGTCCCTTGGACATCTGGCGAGAAGTCTGTTGCTTGGTCAGTTCCATCAATCGCAGTTTCCCCGGGTATGTCCATATTTCTGAAAAGAATTGAAAAATTTAGAAAAGTACGAAGGACATAATAGATGATAATCAAGCAGGATACAAAATTTATGGATGGAGTCAGTGTGGATGAGACCTAGTATTCCTATCCTATTGCAGGTTTGCTGAACATGATATCATGTTATTAGCAATTAACTCGACCTGCATGGGCCACCACTAAAACCGTGTCACGCCCCAGTCCCAAAAATATACGAAACTAGGCCACATGGCATTGGCCAGCTGACACGTCACTAAGGGAATACCCAATTTAATGGACCCAAAGTGATGTGCTACGCTGTCCTAAAATACTACAAGTCTAAATTCAGGTAAATCTATCTCATCCACAAGAATAACAAGGAAAGTGCTGAATATATATATAGATGCTAAATCTGAAATGTCATATACAACCCAGATGAAGTCAGGTGGAAACAATCCCACTACAAAAAGTAAGCAGAAGTGAAATAAGATAATCTAGCGCAACATCCTCAAAGTATGTAGCTCCAACTCCAGTGTACTCAGGTAGACTCTGACGGCATCTCCTCTATCTCCATCTCAAGGGAATGTCCAGACTCCTGTCCAGGTCCAGATACTGTGGAGTGGAGTGTCTCAGCTAAACCTGGCAGGGAACCAGGTCCTCAGAGGGACGTAACAAGATACAGGAAAACAACATGCCATGTGTGTAAATACTGAATAGAAATTACTGAATAAAACAAATACAGGGTGCTAACCATCTATGTGAAATGCAATTTGAGACAACCTAATACGTATGGGAAATGTGTGGCTAGACATATGCTGACGTAATTCACCAATCTGTAGTGACAGGCTAGTATATGCCACATATGCCCCCGTTCAAGGGCACTATACAATTTTCCATCTACGATGAGAATGGTCACATGAATACATATCTATATCATCCGTATCACTCCGTCGAGTGCGGCACATGGTAAAGAGATGGGTGTCCCATACGTATTTTAGTTGTTCTCCCCTCCCAATGTAACTAAATGTCAAGTCGTATATTTTCTGCATTATTCTAATCCGTGATGCGGGTCACACGTATTGGTAGCAAATCAAATACATAGCTCGCATCCCAATATGCATTGCAACCATGTTGCGTGTTCCCGTGATAGGGTCTAGGAGAATATTAGAATATTCTCATAATTGTTGGTGAGTCTGTAATATGATTTTAAATGTCAACATATCAACTGACTGTACCCAAGGCAGTCTCAGGTAATCATGGTATATGAAATACAGAAATAAGAGCGTATACAATATTGAGAATTTAAACAGTACTTGGCAAGGTATACTTGCCTACTCCCTGATAGTGTTTTTGATAACCTGATCTCGCAGTCAGGTTTGAAGGTGCTGGTGACAGGAGGTCACTGGCTGTGTTGGAACTATTTCCTGTTAAAGATACAGGGTTCGTGAATATCGTGGTATAAAAAGTATACACATCTATATATATATATAGTATATATATATACACATAGATATAGCATATAATATATATAATATAGATATATATATATAGTATGTATATATATAGATATAATATATGTATAGTAGTATAGCATATAAAGAACAGAAAAAATGCAGGTATATAGTAGCAGGGTATATCCACTGATATAGATATATAATACTATAATATTTAGTAGGGTTTATCCACTGTTAATATAATAATAATAAAATGAAATGACAGAACAGAATTTAAAAATTATATATAAATGCTGTACTATTCAGCAATATAAATAATATCAGGGTCTATATGTGTGACCACTGTCATATATAATAATATATATAGTGAATTTAAAGACAGTGCAAGAATTAGAAATATATAAATATAAGCTGTATTATCCAGCAATATTATCAGGGTCTATAGGTGACCACAGTTATATATAGTAGTATATATACCAGTGTATATATAACACTGATACTTATATACATATAAAATAAAAGGAATACACTGCATATAAATAATAAAAATAAAATGCACATTATGTATATATATATACTGTGTATATTCACAGTAATATAATAATTATAATATAGTGTATACTATATACATATATCTGATATATATATACATAGTATAAATACATAGATATAATAATTATTACATAACATATATATAGTTATATATATATATACCTATATATATACATAGTTGTACATATATGAGTATATATGTAGATATATATATACATATACATATTAAATACATATATTAAAATGAACAAAATATATATATATATATAAGTAAATATATATACTGTTTTTAGTAAATACAGTAATAATAATAATAATAATAATATATATATAATGATAACATATTGATATATATATATATATAGAAAAATAGATATATATACATATATTTGGTAAATATATATAATACTATAATATACAGTATAATACACTGTATAAATAACAGTATATATGTAATATATATTAAGAGTATAATACACATATATATATAAATATACATATATACATATATTAAATATATATTAAAAATGAACAAAATATATATATAAGAAAATATATATACTATTTTTAGTAAATACTGAATAATAATAATAATAATATATATATGATAACATATATATATTGATATATATATATATATACATATATATATATATACATAGAAATATATATTAATATACATATATATAAAATATATACATATAATAATAATAACAATAACAATAATAATAATAATAATAATAATAATAATACATATAATATACTGTATTTATACAGTATATAATATATATTAAATACTATAATATTAATATATAATATATAAAACCATATATATATATATACATATATATATAAATATATATACATATATACATACATATACATTTATATATATAAATACGTATATAATAGCGTATTTATACCTGACGAGGTGGCAGGTGGGGTCCACAGGCGAGTCGTCGGCGGGAGGTCGGCGGCGGCGGAGTCGACCGGTGGCCGGCCGGAGGAGCAACGGCAGTAGCAGTAGCTGCTAGCAGTAGCAGCTAGCAGCAGCAGCTTGCGGCAGCTGCAGCGCCGCGTGCGGTGGCGGGGGCGGCGGTGCAGGCTGTCGGGGTGGTGGAGGAGGAGGTGGCGAACAGGTCCGGGGCGGTGGCGGAGGTCGGAGGCTGCCGAAGAGGCGGTGGGGAACTGTCGGAGTGGGGGGAAGAGAATTGCTGTGCGGTGGGGGAGGGGACTTGCGGGGGAGCTGCCGGCGGAGGAGGGTGTCGTGGGGCGGTGGAGCTGGTCAGGTCGAGGGAGGAGGTGGCGGCGAGGTGTTTGGTGGTGGTGGCGGTGATCCACGGTGGTCGGGGTGGCCGTGAGGGGCGTCGGGGAGGGGAGGAGCTGCTGTCGGGCAGGGAAGGGAGGGGTGCTGCGGTGGCTGGCCACGGCGGAGCAGGCGGCCAGGGAGGGAGGCAGTTGGCCGGAGGGGAGAGGAGGTCAGGGCGGAGGGTTGGCCGGAGTTGGGTAGAAGGCGGTGGCCGGTGGTGGCTGTGAGGGAGTGGGGATGAGAGAGGGGGTGTGTGTGTTAGGGTTTATATAGGATTTAGGGTAATGGCAATTTCGTAAATAGTTAGAAAATCTAGGGTGTTTTGGTAATTTTGGATTTTTGGGATATTTTGTGATATTTATCCTGGATATTTATGGTGGGCCCTTGCCACCTATGGTCTAGCCAATAGGGGGTTGCCACCTAGCATGCATTTTTGCATAAAAACCCTAATCTTTTCACAATTTGCATAAAAGTCCAGAAATTGAGAAATTGCGCAATTATGCAATTTGTCTGGAAAATTACCTGGTTCTAAAAATTACTAAAATTCACATAATTGAGGGAAAATGCTGGGGAAATGTCCTGGGCTGTGGGGATGAGCCTGGGCAGGGTCAGGGTCTGATTCTGCAGGTGATACGGGTCACCGTATTTATTATTTAATAAATACTGCGCACGGTGTTCACTAATTATTCAGGGGCAGTTAGGGTCATAATTTTTCTACGGTGTCAATACGATAATTGTAATACAATTAGTGTAGAATATTATCGTATTTTTGGTTGGGTAAAACAGGTGCCTACTGGTCCTCAAATCTCTAGGGTACAGAGGTTGGTAAAGAGCAGAAAATTAAATAGGAATTAAATACGTACGTTTGTAACGATATTTGTGCGACTAAAACGAAGCACAAAACGAGGTTTCTGGGAGTTGCTAAAAATACAGAAAATGTAGTCTAGCAAGTCTAGGGCAGGGATGGGAAATTAGTTTAGGGTTAACGGCTAGTGTGGTGCCCTAATTTATTGTGTAACAAACAGGTGCACAATCAATAGAATATATTTAATAAATAAATTTTTAAAAGTTACACTAATTCTAATTAACTAGAAATAATATTAAAATACTGAAATCTGGTCGAGGGAGTTTACAAATTCTCTATTTTAACACACTTTTCTTCCTATCTTCCTACCACTATTTTTTGTTTAAAATTAGTTCTTGCTATCAGCGGTTTATCTTCAAGGAAGAAGTGTTACGCTCCAGTCCCAAAATATATGGGACCAGACACGTGGCAATGACCAGCTAGTACGACTTCGTAGGGCTTTCCAATTTAATGGACCCGACGAAGTGCACTTACGTTGTCCATGGTCAAGTGGTAAAACTAAATATATACTTCTAACATTTAACAATTAGACTAAATCTCAATCCAGAGTAAATAAATTCCAAGAAGGAACGGTACGCATCATTAGTCTGTAGCCCGATAATACATCCGTTCGAATAGGCCTATAAACACTAGGCTATAAAGAAGAATCATAAAGAAAAGTAGTACATAACTGTAATAGAGAAAATATATAATAATACCTGCAAAGATGTCCAATACACCACTCGATCAAGCCTCAACTAACCTGCTAAAATAACTTGGAAGAAAAATCAGGTCCTTAAAGGGATGTAATAAGATACAAAAAGTGCATACCATAATATAAATACTGAGTAAAAAAAATCAGGTGAACTATCCTTCTAAGTGAATGCAAATTGAGGACAACTTTAGTACGTGTAGGAAGGCTAGGCTAGACATATGCTAGCATAATTCACCAATCGTCATGATTGGCTAATATATGCCACATGTGCCCCCCATATCCGAGGCAGCTCTGCATATAATAACGGCCATAATGCTCCGAAGAATGCGCGCCTGAATATAATAGCGTCTGTATCGCTCTGAAAAATACAGAATCTGCATCAATAATAACGTCTGTATCACTCCGAAGAACGCAGAATTTACATCAATAATAATGTCTGTTATTGCTCTGAAGAACGTGAAATCTGCATAAATAGATAGAGGTGGGTGTCCCATATGCCTACTAGTTGTCCTCCCCGCCCAATTCAAATGTACAAGTCTTAAGTACAACGTGGACATCTCCAAACTATAATGCAAGTCACATAGAGCTATACAACTATGCTATGTACCGTCATACGTGCTAATCGCACCGATGGTCAATCAAGTCTATAAGCTCGTATCCTAACATGAACTCACTCTGTGATGTGAAGCAATGCGTGACAAGTCCTAAGAGTTATAAAGACAACTACGTAACTTTAGGTAACGTCATCTAGAAACTAGGTTAAACACAAGTCCTAACGTCGACGCCTTCGTCGACTACACCCGAATCATTCTCGGATGCCCACAGTTATATAATATTTAGAGCATAAATGTATAAATAATAATAACTAAATTAAAATAGTACAACAGGAAAAGATATACTTGCATGGATATCCAAGCTGAAATGTAAAGAACCTGCTCCCGAATTCTCGTCTGAATAATCCCAAGAGCCTATATATATATATATAATAATATCAAATCAGTCACTATGACACAGTTTACTAAGCATGCACAAGAGTAAAATTGCTCAATGCCATCAGTCACTCAAAACCATTCAAGGGTTCTAACTAAGTAGGTTGACTAGGGTTGACTAAACAAGTACTAAGAAAAGTGTATAAACACCAAGCTTATCAGTCATATAACATCTCCAAGTTCTCTAAATGTACAACTTCTCACAATTACATCTACACGGTCATAAATAGGGTTCATGTAGTTGCTAAGTTGCTCCTCAAATATGTAGATACTAGGTGTCCTATCTACTAGGGTCTTCTTGTACAAGTACGACATACGCATCCTCAAAGTATATGAAGCAAGTGTTAACCTAACTCAAGTAGTCATTCAAAGAATGTTTTTGTATCATCATCAAGTTTATGGATAAGTGAAGCTAACTAACACTATCCTCTACACATGCAATATTACGTACATAATCATATCCTAAACAGGTTAGGGTTCTATTTTAAATCAATAACTTTATATAACAACTACCTTAAGGTTATACTAACCACAACCTCTCATACAACTCTATCTAAAATATGCTCCTTAATTTATGTAAACTAACACATTTAAACACTAGCTAGCATGGCATATTCTACTCTCTAATATGGTGTTTGTATACAACAAAACTATCTAGTACAAAACCTAGGCAAGGTGCACTTCTACTTGTAGGACATTTAACCAAGTCTCGAATATATGTATCCATGCCAATATCACTCTAAATATATCATATAAATTCTAAAATTTAAACATAAATGGAATTAATATCAAGTTCACCAAGTGTGCACATGGATTTACACTTGCTATAAAACAAGTATACATATATAGGTTATCATGGGTTTACACTAGTCACAACTTGATGCCAACACCAACCTGTATAAATGAATCACATAATATATATACCCTAATCTAGATGTATTCTAATCATGACATGTATCATATATTCTAAGCAATGTAATTTTCTCATACATATATCATGTAATTTATGAATATTAAAACAATCATGGCATGAACACTTCCTATTTGTAGAACATTAGCCAAGTCTCAACTATGAGTATTTATACATACAACACACTAACTATAACATTAATATTCTGTAATTAAATATAAATAGAGTTATTAGAGAGGTTAGACAAGTGTTTAATGTGTTTGAAGCATGGTAAGGTGTCATATAACAAGGATGTATATATATATACCTATTCATTCATATAAGAGATGTTGAAGAACAAGAAGTTGAAGTTCATGCCATATTTATTAAGAATAAGAAGAACAAGATGAAGAACATATATATGAAGAATAAGGAGGTTGAAGAAGTATGAGATAAAAAAAATACCTATAGTTCAAGTTCCAATGGGAAAAGCATAGAAGAACTTGGGTTAAAGGTGTGAAGCTCATGGGTTGGAGCTTAATGATGCTCGGTCTGGGAGGCTGCTCGGGTTAAGGTGAAGCTCAAATTGAATAGGGGGGTTCTCGGGTTCTAGGATGAAGAAGAACCACAGCAACAACAACAACTATAGCAGCAGCAGCACAAAAGAGCAGCATCAGCAAGCTAATGGCAGCATCAGCAGTTAGCATTAGTAGCAGCGGCAGCCAAGGGGCCGAGGGAATGATGGTGGTGGTGGTGGTGGTAAAGATGGTGGTAGTGGTTGAGATGATGGAGAGGGTGGTGGTCGAATTGATGAAGAGGAGGTGGAGGAGTGGTCGGGTTGGAGAGGAGGGTGGTAGTGTTGGTGAAGGTGGTGAATGAAGTTGAAGAAGTAGATGCGAGGATGAAGAAAAATAAGAAGGGAAGAAGAAGAAGAAGAAGAAGAAGGAAGAAGAAGAAGATGAAGAAGAGGTTCTGGAAGAGGGGGAACTCAGTTTGGAGTGGGTTAGGGCGCCAAGACATGTATAAATGCATAGAAGTTGTGGAAATGGAGAGTTGTGATGCAAGGAGTGTTTTGATCAAGTGGTGGGGGTTTAAAGTGCATGAGTTCAAACCTAGGGAGGGGGGTTAGCTGTGCTCCACAGAAATTATACCAAAATAGGTGTACAAACATATGTGGAAGAGGGAAAGATGGATTTTGTGTAGCCAAAAATACCTATGGCTGAATTCAAATTCAAAAGGGGTTGAAAATGGAATTTGGTGTGCCAAAATTGATGTTTGGTGTGTTGTATAGAGGGGGATTGATGTGGGGTATTTTGTATGAGTCATATGAGTGTGTGGGGGGGGGGGGGGGGTTGAGTTGGGTGTTTGGACTAGTTTGGGCTGGTTAAGTCGGTTGCTAAAAATGACTAAAAATTGTGCCATATGTGTTTGTCAATTTATTGGAAGCATGTAGGGGTCCATTTGGGTATGACACAAATATCGTGGATGTATTAGACTCAGAGTATATTATCATCATATATTGGATTGCAAGGAACGGGTCGAAGATGTGTCACCAATTTAATTGGAACGGACATAGGTACAAAATTTAGGTTCAAATCTAGATATTGGGTAACAATGTTGTGCGATTAAAAAGAAGCTCAAGAGAGTGTATTTATGAGTGACAGAAAGGTCATGATTGAATATTGGCTTATCTAGGCCAAGGGTGCAAAGTTTGTTGAAAGACAAAAGCCAGTGTAGTGCTCTAAATATTTAAACAACGGTAAGGTACAACAATTGAATCAAAAATTCAAAGAGGTGGATTATAACTCCAATAATTATTTCAGAATATTACTAAATTAATTTCTAAACCTAGAATTTGGGTCAGAGGGTTTACAAGAAGCAAGCAGCAGCCAGTCCATCATTTCTTATCTTGCTGATTCCGGACCCCGGTGATCAAAAAGCTCTCCAACAAGTTTAAATGAGTTGCATTAAGTAAATTATGTCTCTCTTTTTGTTTAAAATTAGTATTGGAAATAAGAATCGTCATATATATATATATATATATATATATATATATATATATATATATGAGAAATGATTATGCTGTTGATTTTGATATGTACATAGATGATATATAGCAACCATAAAAATGGGATAAATGCTTAATTGTAGTAGTTGTTGTATACCAGTATATAATATTTCAATGCATAAAAGATAACTAATGATCTTAAATGTTCAAGACAAACCACATTGAATTAATTTTAAGAGCACAGTGACGACTTTGATTTTTTTTCAAGGAACACCTTAATTTGAAGAAAATTATGCCGGACCGATTGAGTGAATACAAATATAAAGAAAATGACCATATCTTCCCCTTCCCCAAAGCAATTTACTAGCAAGAATAGCCCATCTTTTCTTGAGGAGCCTTTTGTTGGGTGACTCTTTCATAATAGTAGCATAGGAGTATGAAACAATATAGTGTGAGCAGAATCCATAGGAACTCTAATGTCAAAACTCCTGAACATCAAAACTTCAAAGAATATGCTATAATATGCCTCAATACCAATATTATGTTTACACATATTCAGGCCAAATTGTTCTTGTTTTTCAAACTATCTTAGCTAACATAATCTTGGCTAATATTTTAAATTTTGATATTTTTCAGATGAAAAATGATACATTATTCAAAATTTTCAATAAATCTCGAGAACAAGCTGCTTCAAGCAGCCAAGAGCCACCAACCAGGCCACCTACCCCCATGTCAGCCCGTTGTTTGGCCCTTGCCTATGTACAATATAGAAGATGAGTATATGTATAATCCTGCATTAAGAAAATTTTTTATTACTATAATGTTAAAGAAAGAGAAAAGGTTCGGTGATACTACTTGCAAAAAGATCCATGTCAGCCTAAAGATCATAACTTTCCTTGGCGTTCATGTTTAAATGAGAAGCGTCGATTTCAGTCTTGGTGGTTCAAAGAGCACCCTATTTAGCTAGAATATAACATTATGAAATTTGTTGTTTATTATTTGTATTGTTATATTCTAGCTTGTCTAGGCCAAAGGTGTGAAGTTTGTTGAAAGACAAAAGCCTGTGTAGTGCTTTAGATATTTAAACAACGGTAATGTGCAACAATTGAATCAAAAATTCAAAGAGGTGAATTATAACTCTGATAATTATTTTAGAATATTAATAAATTAATTCCTAAACCTAGAATTTGGTCAGAGGGTTTACAAGAAGCAAGCATCAGCCAGGCCAGCATTTCTCATCTTGCTGATTCCGGACCCCTGTGATCAGAAAGCTCTCCAACAAGTTTAAATGAGTTGCATTAAGTAAATTATATCTCTCTTTTTGTTTAAAATTAGTATTGGAAATAAGAATCGTCATATATATATATATATATATATATATATATATATAGTACTCTAGATATTTAAACAACGGTAAGGTGCAACAATTGAATTAAAAATTCAAAGAGGTGAATTATAACTCCAATAATTATTTTATAATATTACTAAAATATTACTAAATTAATTCCTAAACCTAGAATTTGGGTCAGAGGGTTTACAAGAAGCAAGCAGCAGTCAGGCCACCAGTTCTCATCTTACTGATTCCGGACCCCGGTGATCAAAAAGCTCTCCAACAAGTTTAAATGAGTTGCATTAAGTAAATTATGTCTCTTTTTTGTTTAAAATTAGTATTGGAACTAAGAATCATATATATATATATATATATATATATATATATATATATATAGTGCTCTAGATATTTAAACAACGGTAAGGTGCAATAATTAAATCAAAAATTCAAAAAGGAGAATTATAACTCCAATAATTATTTTATAATATTACTAAATTAATTCCTAAACCTAGAATTTGGGTCAGAGGGTTTACAAGAAGCAAGCAGCAGCCAGGCCAGCAGTTCTCATCTTGCTGATTCCGGACCCCCGTGATCAAAAAGCTCTCCAACAAGTTTAAATGAGTTGCATTAAGTAAATTATGTCTTTTTTTAAAAAATTAGTATTAGAAATAAGAATCATCATATATATATATATATATATATATATATATATATATATATATATATATATATATATATATATATATATATATATATATATAGTGCTCCAGATATTTAAACAACGGTAAGGTGCAACAATTGAATCAAAAATTCAAAGAGGTGAATTATAACTCCAATAATTATTTTAGAATATTACTAAATTAATTCCTAAACCTAGAATTTGGGTCATAGGGTTTACAAGAAGCAAGCAGTAGCCAGGCCAGCAGTTCTCATCTTGCTTATTCCGGACCCCGGTGATCAAAAAGCTCTCCAACAAGTTTAAATGAGTTGCATTAAGTAAATTATCTCTCTCTTTTTGTTTAAAATTAGTATTAGAAATAAGAATCGTCATATATATATATATATATATATATATATATATATATATATATATATATATATATATAGTGATCTAGATATTTAAACAACGGTAAGGTGCAACAATTGAATCAAAAATTCAAAGAGGTGAATTATAACTCCAATAATTACTTTAGAATATTACTAAATTAATTCCTAAACCTAGAATTTGGGTCAGAGGGTTTACAAGAAGCAAGCAACAGCCTGGCCAGCAGTTCTCATCTTACAGATTCCGGACCCCGTTGATCAAAAAGCTCTCCAACAAGTTTAAATGAGTTGCATTAAGTAAATTATGTCTCTCTTTTTGTTTAAAATTAGTATTGGAAATAAGAATCATCATATATATATATATATATATATATATATATATATATATATATATATATATATATATATATATATATATATATATATATATATATATATATATATATATATATGAGAAATGATTATGGTGTTGATTTTGATATGTACATAGATGATATATAGCAACCATAAAAATAGGATAAATGCTTTATTGTAGTTGTTGTTGTATACTAGTATATAATATTTCAATGCATAAAAGATAACTAATGATCTTAAATGTTCAAGACAAACCACATTGAATTAGTTTTAAGAGCACAGTGACAACTTTGATTTATTTTTAAGGAACACCTTAATTTGAAGAAAACCTTGCTGGACCGATTGAATGAATACCAATCTAAAGAAAATGACCATATCTTCCCCTTCTCCAAAGCAATTTACTAGCAAGAATAGCCCCTCTTTTCTTGAGGAGCCTTTTGTTGGGTGACTCTTTCATAATAGTAGCATAGGAGTATGAAACAATATAGTGTGAGCAGAATCCATAGGAACTCCAATGTCAAAACTCCTGAACATCAAAACTTCAAAGAATAAGCTACAATATGCCTCAATACCAATATTATGTTTACACATATTCAGGCCAAATTGTTCTTATTTTTCAAACTATCTTGGCTAACATAATCTTGGCTAATATTTTAAATTTTGATATTTTTCAGATGAAAAATGATACATTATTCAAAAAAATTAATAAATCTCGAGAACAAGCTGCTTCAAGCAGCCAAGAGCCACCAACCGGGCCACCTACCCCCATGTCAGCCCATTGTTCGGCCCTTGCCTACGTGCAATATAGAAGATGCGTATATGTATAATCCTGCATTAAGAAAAAAAATTATTACTATAATGTTAAAGAAAGAGAAAAGGTTCGGTGATACTACTTGCAAAAGATCCATGTCAGCCTAAAGATCATAACTTTTCTTGGCATTTATGTTTAAATGAGAAGCGTTGATTTCAGTCTTGGTGGTTCAAATAACACCCTATTTGGCTAGAATATAACATTACAACATATGTTGTTTATTGTTTGTATTGTCATCTTTTTAAAGCCAATTATGGTGGCCAAAGCGATGGTGAATCCTTTGTTGGAGAAGGATCTAAAAATTAGATTAAAAAAATAAAGTTGAATAGGAATGTTGGAGACCATATTAGCACGCATAACAAATGTGTGAGGGATGGCTATGATCTTTTGAAGCAACCATAAAACATTGAACATTCTTTGGCTACTCAGTGAATTTAAACTAAAGCCGACTATCGTCTCCGTTTGACAACATCAATTGATTTCATTAAATTTTTTGTGTGTCAAGGATTGGCTTTTCGTGGTTATGATGAATCCGAGGAATCACTAAATAAGGAAAATTTTCTTGAACTCTTACAATTTTTTTGCGACCACAACGAGAATATCGATAGAGTTGCATTGACCAAAGCTCTTAAAAATCTCAAATTGACCTCTCCTCAAATCTTGAAATAGATTATTACTTCCATTGCAAAGGTAAATACAAATATTATTATTAGATATATTGATGATGATTTGTTCACTATTTTGGTTGATGAGACGCGTGATATATCCGTGAAAGAATAAACACTACCAGAAAAAGTCAAATTAGCGACATAAAAAAATGTCGATAAATAACAAAATAACGTCGCTAATCACTTTTAACAACATAATTAGCGACATTTTACAGAAGTCGAAACCCAGCACGTCGCTGAAAGGAAAAACATTGCTAAATGTCACTATGTCGACGTTTTTTAGCGACTTAAATGTGTTGCTAACTTAGCGATGTTTAGCGACGCAGCGTCACTAATTAGCGACGTTGTCATACGTCGCTAAACGTCGCTAATTAGCGATTTATATAGCGACGTTACAACGACATATTTAATGACCTGGCAATACAGCCATGTCAGCAATTTGCGACGTACAACGATATTTTTAGCGACATGTTTAGCGACGTCATTAGCGACGTCTTTTAACGTCGCTAATTAGTGACGTATTTAGCGACGTATACTAACGTCGCTAAACGTCGCTAAAA
Organism: Iris macrosiphon; assembly: GCA_036927795.1. NCBI lineage: Eukaryota > Viridiplantae > Streptophyta > Magnoliopsida > Asparagales > Iridaceae > Iris > Iris macrosiphon. The sequence goes on from JAYESA010000005.1 coordinate 298,935,867, forward strand.
ATGTCGCTAATTCTACAGAAAAAATAAAAAAATGAATAATGAATTATTTCCAAACTATTATTCCTACAGTTTATTAAATCATAATCTGTACAAATAGACCCGGAGCAACCCTCCGTTGAATTTCTGGGTTTATCAACCCACTTGGATTGAACACTCAATACCGATAAACTAACATATTTAATATGAATAATATAATAAAATTTGAAAAAAGAAAGCATCCAACAAATATTATTGTAAAGAATACGACAAATATATATCCATACAATCTCATCTTAAATAATACAAATATCCAGCAACTATACTACTGCGGATCTGTAGGAGGCTGACCACCGGGGCGCATGATGGATAAGAACAGCTCATACTGCTCCCGTAAAATTGATACCGATGTCGATGGAGGAGACAGTGACGTCGGTGTAGTCTGTGTCGATGTAGGTGCACTAGGAGGCCGTATCCGCTCTAAGTCTGCGAGTCACTGGTTATAAGAATCCATGGTAGATAACAGCCTCGTACTGCTATGAACCATTGAATCATGCATCATCATCAGCCTCTCGCCCATGGATAGCTGTGATGCCTGCAGCTCCGTGATGTTGCGGTCTGTCGAGGCTCTAAGATTATTTATCAAATCTCGGAGCTCCATGATACTGTGGTCGAGCATATCAAATTGTACGATGAGCGTCGGATCGTCCAGCTGCGGCTGAGACCGGGGCTGCTCCTCCATCCTTTGCAGCAAATCATTACGGAGAGACATAATCTGACGGTCAACGGCCTCCTGGACTCTGGTCGACGACTGCGAGGGCTGTGTGGAATGCACAGTTATCGGGGAGGCCCTAGATGACTGCGACGCAACCATGGCGCCATAGAATCCCGTACCATAGTACGTACCCCTCTGGAGACCACCAGCTGTGGTCACTCACAGGTCATCCGCCGACGGAGCTGGAGCGGGCTGCGAGAAAGTACCAGCCTCTCCAGCTGTAGGTGCACTAGCAGTCGCCCGCTCACGCAACCTAAGATACTCGGCCTAGAAAGGTTTGAAAACTCGATAATTGACTAAGTTATATTAAAATTAACACAAAGTAAAGTAATACTTACATAGGTCTGCGAGGCCCTCTCATCAATGAGATTTTTGTCCTTACGATGGGTGGCCAAGAAGACGGTCACAATATTTACATCCTTACCCCGCTGTACCTGTTAAAAATATATTATTTAGTAATGAACTTACATATTTTTATCGTACTTATATTAAAATAATATATCTTAAATAAAAAATATACCAAACGACGGAAATATTTCGTTATCAGAATCGAGCCACCACACCACTTTGCAGCATTTCGCCTAGCCGGCTTGGCCTTCTCAGACCTTTCCTTGTAGCTCAGATCGTCGAATCTAGACCTCATCGTAGTCTACTTCTCAGGCGTGATCCAACCTTGGATCAGTTTTCCAGCACGATCACGAGCCTTCTGGTCATCCAGAGCATCTCAGATAAGCTTGGCGACAACGGTCGAAAATAGCCATTCGATCAACTCAGCCCGGTACGGAGAATAGAAATATGTTTGCTATAATAAATAATTTAGTAAGTGAGCATCACGAATAAGTTATATAATATGCATAAATTAGAGGATTTATTTAATATACTTTTACTTGGAAGTGCACAAACCAGAATGCCTTCCTCTCCTCCGGAGCTTCAGAGTAGTTGATCCAAGGGCCACCGTAGTTGTTCCTCAGAAATAGGCCCAGGCGTCTCTGAACCGACGATGGACGATATCTAAACAGAGATAATTATTTTTATCAAAAAAGTTAATATATGATGAATAAAGAAATACACGATATATATGATGCTAAACCATCTAATTGACTTACTTTGTACCGTCGGCCTAAATCTCTGTCCTCGTCTCCTCCGGAGGTATGCATGGAGGATCTTGCTGATGCTAGGACAATGTGCGCACGATCTCCTCGACATGCTCATCTGTCTACATGGTTTCGTCAGCAGGAGGAACGCTGGACGGGGGAGTACTATCATGCCTGGAACTACTCGTCCCAACAGTCGAAGATGTGAGTGATTGATATACTAGAGTACTGGGCGACGATGATCCGGAACCAACAGTAGGCAGTACTGAAGGAGCACTCTGTCTACCTCAGGACCTGCCGAATCCTCTACGTCGTCCTGTCATACCTGATAACAACATATGATGAATATAGAAAAATATAAATATATAGTACATTCTACAGTCAAAATATGATGCATATTTTACAGTATTCTATAGTCAAAATATAATACATATATTCGTTAAAATAGTACATTCTACAGTCAAAATATAGTTACATTCTACAGGCAAAATATTTTATTTTCAATCATCTTCAGAAAATTTATCTTGTTCGCCTTCCTCGTCCTCCTCTCCCTCTTTCTCCTCCTCGTCTTCACTTTCATCTACTTCGTCTTCATCTTCGTCTTCGTCTTCGTCTTTCTCTTCGGATAATTCTACATCTTCTACATTATTACTCGTGTAATGAGTAACTTCCGTTGAGTCCACATCTACAATATTTGTTACAAGAGGTAGATCGTCCTCCTGATAAGCTATTTCGTCAATATTAAAGGTATTTCTAGCTTTAGTCTTGTATACTGTCCACCAATCCGACATTGCTGTCCCCCGTCTAGGATAAGTTATAAAGTACACGAGTTGAGCCTGACTTGATAGGATAAATGGTTCGTAGCCTTGATATCTACGCTTGTAGTTTATATCCACAAGGCCATGCTTGTCAATTTTCCAACCTTGATCTTGAATCAGATTGAACCATTCACACTTGAATAGCACAATATTAGCAGGTTCTATGCCATAATTATATGTCAACTCCACAATCTCTCGTAAGATACCAAAGAAATCATTGCCTGGTTCGACGTCTTTGTAGTTCGAAGATTTGATACACAAACAACTGTTTTTCGTCGAATCAAGATCCAGAAAGCTGTCTCTGATAGGAGCATTTGTTGACTTGAACCTGAATCCATTCACACAGAAATTTGGCCATATTTTAACGGTAGTAATTGGTCCCTTAGCTAGAGTTCTAATAGATTCAGTCTCGGTGTTATTAGACGATCGACCTAAATACCAAAGTTGCGATAGTAAGTTATTTATTTTGCAAGTGCAGAATTAAAAAGTACTATATATCCCATTCGGCCAAGTTAAGAAATACAACATAATCACACCAAGCATCTCAATTTCCCGTACCACTTGTATTCCATCTGTCTGATCCATCTATAATTCTAGCGTAATGCCTTTTTGCAGAGCGGGACATTACATAATATACCACTCAGAAAAAATTTTGTCCTCGAAACTTTAAGAAATAACTCAATTCATCATATCACTTAATTCATCCCATGAAAATGTTCTATGCCAGCTATAGCTTATAGAAGAATAAAAATATGCGTCAATGTGTTCAACCGTCGTACATCCCCAAAAAGAAGGCTCAAATCAGGCCACAAGGTCATCATGCGGCCCAATAAGGCTACATCAATGCGTCCCAATCAATCGAAACAGCTTTAACCGCAGATGGACCTGACATGGCATTTCTGATATAGAATTCTGACAAAAAGGATTGCCTCAAAAGACGTGAACCTACTAAACGACAGAAGTCAGAACTTCGCTTTTTATCTTTTTGTTAGGTATGCAGCGTCATGTGTACAACATAAACAAGGACTCTATGCATCTTTGGCCCTATGCGTTCCAGACTCCATGCATCCCAGATTCCATGCGGACCAGGCAGCAGTCGCCCATGCGTCCCATGCTCCATGCGTCTCTGGCCTACGCGTCCCAGATTTTCTGTATTCCATGCGTCTCAAGCCCCATTCATCCCAGACTCCATGTGTCCCATACAATTATGGCCATATATGTTTCAAACTCTATGAAGAACAAGTCCAGCCGATATAACTGAAGTAGCCCTCTCCAACCAAGTGCGGGCCAAGCTTCACAATTGACAAAGTCATGCACACAAAGGACAAGAACCGCCCAGATCTTCAGCAACAACAAATCCTAACAGAACGTCTGCGTGGCAGCTCGCCCTAGACTCAACCCATATTATGCGACTACAGTTGCAACCATATTCTGTTGAAGGATTCCCCTGTGGCCATCAAACAGAGGCATATGCGGCACCTATAACCCATCAACATGATAGTTATAAATATAAGCAACTTAGACGTCCCAAAGGTTAACTTTTTCTGCTCCAGAGAGAGACCATACCCTCCTAGAGAGCTGCGTACGTGCACCCAAGCTCAAGAGAGAGAAGAGAAGAGAGCATCCCTCACTCACACATCAGATCATCAAGGGAGTAAAGGATCCACCATAGCATTCTTTGTCCATCTTCACGCCTCAGAATCAAAAAATTGTACTTAGATTGTCTGTCTAGGACCTCTCTATACTTTCTTTTGTTTCTTATTAAAGAAATCAATTTTAATGGCAAATAAGGTGGCGACTCTGCTGGGGACCTCCTTCTCCTTTGATGAGAAGATCATAATACAATCTGATGCAGCCAAGCTCTGGTCAACTCAAAGAACGTTGGTGGTCCACTTCGTCCAACAGGCTTTAGAGGATATGCTCTCTGGGGACAATGCGAGTCCTTCTCCGAGGACAGCGCGAGTCCTTCTCCGAGGCAAGCAAAGGCCAAGAAGACTCGCAGGACATCGGTAGTGAAGGTCACTATGCCTCTTCCAACTGTGGAGCGTGTGCTCCCCTCTCTTCCTATGCTGCAGGGACCACGCATGCGGCATCCACTGCTCATACGGCAACTCCTTCCAACCAGAAGGGTGATCAGTACCTGAAGGTCCGTTGGACAAAGGCTATTGTACCTCACCTAACTGCGGAGCATGCTCTCCTTGTCTCTCTCTCTCTCTCTCTCTCTCTCTCTGATACTGAAGACGCACATCATACATCCGCTCAGGCTGTCCCTGATCATGCGACCTCCTTGCATGAAACAAAGAATACTCAATACCCGAACTCTGACAGAGGAAAACAATACGATGCCAAGAGTTTGGGGGTTGGTACGCAACCCATGCGACATCAACAAAGGATGCAGAGAATAACGCAATTTGCGGCTTCCAACTCAGCCGCATGCGTCTCTAACACTCCCACAAGCTCCGTCTTCGACAGAATCTCATCTGACCATGCTCCCATGCATCGCGTTGATAAAAACCAGAGCTTGGACTCTTCGTACTATGCACCTACGAGTGTGAAGTCAAAAAAGTCTGGGACAGTACGAGCTCGTCAGGCTTAAGCAACTATCCACTCAGCTAACCAACAGCGGGCATCGCTAACCTTTATGCGGTCCCCCGGTGGAAAGGTATACAAAACTGGCCCGTGCGTCCAGCCCGCTGCGGCAAATGGACACGACCCATCCCAAAATTCTTCCGATGATGATCTGAAGAAAGTTATTGTACGAACCCCGAGTCAGGGAGCAAAGATAACACCTACGCACCCATGCGCTCGGTCTACCCGTGCTCACGAAAAGGGTGCAAAGATGGACCAACCCTCGTTTGACTTGCATAATATGATTAGTCACAAGTGCAAGACGAGGGAGACAACCATGCCATATGAAGTATCTTCCCCAAGACACTACTGTGCCAAAATTATCATCAATTGCTGTTGCAATAAAGTGGCAGTATCCACAAGCAGGCAGGCGGTGTTCCAATGACTACATCCGAAGGAACCTCTCCGGCAATAACCCGGAGATCAGGTGCAAACACCCAAGGATGATGAGATACCCTTCGCCTCATGTTATTCGGAGGATGAGATACCCTTCGCCTTATGTTATTCTGCTCGGAAAGACCCTTCCACCTTGGGAGGGAAGAAGTCCATCACCTCCAGTCCGCCAATCTCAACCAACGCATTGAGAAGGCGACTACCAGGAAGACCCGCAGCGTGACCTACAGAAGGTGTTTTCCAAGTTACCCGCTCAAAGAAAAAACTATCAGCCGCTGGGGGTAGTTCTTCCTCAGGACCCCTGTGGGTTACACGAGCAAGGGGTAGTACTCCCTCGGACCTATACAATAACCCGGCATTCCGAGAAGGCGGTGATGCCCAGAAAATGAATTTTGATATCCCTGGGGTTGCCACCCTCATTAAGATAACGTAGCCTCTTGGGGTAGTATTCCCTCCGAATCTGAGGAAGAGACGATGCTACCAAAGGATCGCTTCCAACAAGAATCGGAGATGAAAAGTGCGGTGTCCACTGTCTCGTTCATCTCTCCCCATAAGAGGACTGCATATATGGCAGGGGACGGTCAAGAAGGCCCCAGCGATCGATAATGCCTTGAGGCTCTCGAGTCCATGATGCAGACGATGAGCTCATCGATGCAAGCCCTGTAAACACCCTAAATTTCAGAAATAAGATTTATATAATTTTCCGTATTTTCGGTATTTTTCTGGAATTTATCACTGAGGTTTGTGGGTTAAATAATTTTAAGTGTGACTAAATGGAGTTAAAATGTTCTGGAAGTAAAAATTTATGGTGTATAATGGAGAACCGGACGCATGACATTTTTCGGTGAATTTATCGGACACCGGAGCAACGTATCGAGGACCATTAGCTATTGGGATTGCGAACCAAACCGAACCCGAACCAAACCCACCCGAAACCCGCAAGGGAAACCCTAGCCGCCGGATTTTACTGTGCATAGCCTATAAAATCTTCCCTTCGGCGTTCGTGCCCAGCCCTAGCCGCCGCGACGTCATCTTCTCCCAACTCATAGTTGCCGAAACCCTTGATCCCCACCGCCGATCCTGCTGGAAGCCGACGCCACCCTCGACGCCGAGACTCCCACAGCCCATCGACGAACCCTCGACGCCGAGACTCCCACAGCCCATCGACGAACCCTCAACGTCGAGACTCCCACAGCCCATCGACGAACCCTCGACGCCGAGACTCCCACAGCCCATCGACGAACCCCCGACGCCGAGACTCCCTCAGCCCATCGACGAACCTAGGCCCCCAGCGCCACCGCCTCACAGCGACTCCGCCACCGCCCAGGGACACGCCGACGTCGACCTGCCGATTCATCGCCGCTCGATCACCCATCCAGCCCGAGACCCCGCTGAACCTCCGAGCGGCTCGACAGCAGCCCCAAGCCGCTGCCGACTTCGCCGTAGCCATCAAGATCTCCTCTCCGTCGGTCGACCAGGACGCGAGCGACGGACACGGACAGGAGCTCGATCCGGACACGGTGACCAGAACTCGGCTCGCGTCAATTTGGTTTCCGGACACTCAGAATTCAGCACTCACCAGGCCCTGTTCAGGTACCGGTTTCTTCCTCATCGCAACTCCGTTTTCAATTCCGTCGATTGCTATGCGTAGACTGTATAACCCTCTCGGTGCCCGTGCAACTCGCTCGGTGCATCGCGTCCTGTAGTGATCGTACACCGCGATCCAAAAACAGGAAAAATAACGCCCTATTTCACCCCGGAACTGAGTCCGCCCCGTCAATCGGGACGACTTGGTCGCACGCGGTCTTTACCAAACTGTGCGCGACGTTGATACGGTCGTGTAGGATTTCGCAGAAGTCGATTTGGAGGTGCGTGCACCCCGGAATCAACGCGTATCCGCCGACGACACCCCGTATCCGTCGATTCTGAAACACGCTGTAACTTCGTGTACACACGTCGGATCGAGACGAAACTTGCGCCAACGGATCCGTAGTAATACGCTGGTCCTGTGAGCCAAGTTTGGTTCGATTCTGAGGACGTTGACGAAATCACGTATCGTGGGCCCCACCGGCTCCACGTGACGGGTGATTTTGTGATCGGCTCATCGGAATCCAATTCTGGAAGTTCCGTTGGGTTCGTATCATCGTTCCTGACTTGTAGACACTGAGTTTGCGGAATTTGGAGACCTTTGACCCTGACGCGCTTTCCGGTGCAAAGTGGGCCCACATGTGGAACCCGCTTTGGCCCGAAAATGACCTTTTTGCCCCTGTGTCCAAATTGGACGTAAGGACAGGCATTTCCAGCTATTTGACATCTTCTGAGACTGTTGGTGATATTTATTACAGCTTTTGGAGTAGACCCCACCGGATCCACTGATACCAGGACAGTTGTTGATACTCGGACATCAGGCAAGTGTACCTTGCCACTCTATGCAGCTTAGTTATTTATTTTCCTTGCTATATATATATTGCTGTGCATGCTCAACCTAGGACCGTGTGACATACTTAGCGTCCGATTATCAGTCGGGTGCCGACACTGTACGCAGTGTTGGGTACGGTCATCTAGAGATGGACATTCGTGACACTTTATATTCTCATACTTGTCTTATCAAGTACCATATGACCCAGGACACTTGACACTATTCATGAGACAGGATTTTCCCGAGATATTCGTGGTGATTCTGTATAGGATACAGGACATGGACATTATACTACTAGATACTTTATGACTGGTTGCATTAGCTATGATCGCGCTTGACATGGGCATGAGACATTGTGGTCATGATATGCGTGGTTACATTGGGTGGGGAGAGACACACAGGCTACAGGCTGTATTTATGTATATCTTCTATTATTGAGAGGTCGTAGACTCTCGTAGCAGAGCTAGACCCACTACCGGTTATTACCGCTACCGGCTCCCCGACACAGAGCTTGTAGTAGCTCAGCCTGAGACTAGTGATGCTCTCACTTGCATTTACACTTAGATGGTTACATATTTACCCCTTTATTTCATTTAGTTATATATTGCTGCACTGCTTATCTGTATTTATTGGCATGAGCTTTCTTGTACCTTGCTATGTCCCCTGAGGACCTGGATCCGGATTTTTGTCCCCAGATTTTGCAGACGAGGTTTATCCCGAGGTTTACGGGACCGGAGCAGGAGCTGATCCAGGAGTTGTACCACCATCCGAGGACGAGGTCTTAGCTGAAGACTTCTCTTGAGCATCCTTGTTTATGCTCAGCTTTTATTATTTATTTCAGTCTTTGATATTCTGGTCAGATGAACCATTGTACTAGATATTTATCGGGTTGTTCCCCGAAGTACTATGTGAGACTGGATGATGATTTACATTCCTTATTTATTCTGTGGATCATGTTTATGTCTTGTGTGGATGAGATTAGTTGTACCATGATTGTCGTAGACTTGTTTTACAGCTTAAATATGCCCTGATGGATCCCTTATAGTGAGTTGGTCCATCGGTGCGTACTGCTGGCCATTGCCACGTGTCTGGTCCCACGGTATTTTGGGACTGGGGCGTGACATGGTTTTTGTGGTGGCCCATGCAGGTCAACGACTAAATTGTTTGGTTTCAACTTAGGGACCGAACCAGCCTGCCCTAAGGATAGGATAAGTTCTAGGTTCTCATCCATTATTTAACCATTGTTGAACTCTATATCGAACTCGAAATATTTTTACTTAAACTGCATCCTGTATTGATTCCTCTGAGCGTTCTCATAGTTTATCTTTTAATTTCAGAGCAATGGATTCCGGGAACAGAGATGATATTCCTTTGGATACGCCACACGACGCTGTGGTTACTTATGGAGACGGAGTGACTCCAGGGAGTGGAGGACCAGCATCGCAGAGCGATCAAACCGGACAGCCTAATCCAAGGTTCCGGAGAGATGACATCCCACCTCCACCACAGTTCACTCCCCAGATGCCAGTATTTCCGCCAGGACAAGCCATGGACGGGCAACAAATGTTCCAGATGATGTATGCTATGATGCAAGCACAGCAACAGATTCAGCAGGAGGCCCATCGGCAGGAGGCCGAGTATCTGAGGACCAGCCTGGTATCCGCATTGGAGCAGGCAAATCCCCCAACGAGGCGAACAGCGACGGGATCTATCACTGATTTCCGTCACCTCAAACCTCGCACATTTTCTGGTAAGGAAGGGCCAACGGAAGTTCATGAGTGGCTCACCAATATTCAGCATCAGTTGGAAGCCGCTGAACTTCCGAGAGAGAAGTGGATGACTGCAGTTAGAATGCAGTTAACTGATAATGCGCATCACTGGTGGCTAGCAGAAGAGAGGAGACTTGGACAGGACAGAGTCACATGGGAAGAGTTCTCTAGACTCTTCCAAGAGATGTACATCCCGGCAGTCGCACGGTCAGAGCTCAGAGACAGGTTCAACCGCCTTATCCAAGGCAGCATGTCAGTAGAGGAATACAATGCGGAATTTATTCGCCTGAGCCGCTTTGCCCCGACATTGATCTCGACGGAGGAAGAAAAAGCAGAGAAGTTCTTTGACGGCTTGAAGTTCGAACTTCAGAGAGTGATTGGATCGGTAGCACCTACCTCTTATACCGATGTCCTTGCAGCAGCCCGACGCTTGGAGCGCGTCGCTAGAAGGAAGACTAACCTGAAGAGGCCTATCACATCAGCACCATCCAGGCCAGCACATGGAGATTCGGCAAAGCGAACCCAGAGGGGTATGCCAGATAGAGCAGCACATAGAGACAGACCTCTTCCTACTTGTCACCACTGCGGCAAGGTAGGACACATTGAGAAGGAATGCAGGCGTAAGTTGGGACTATGTTTGAGCTGCGGATCCAGCCAGCACTTTTCCAGGGACTGTTCCGAACGCCGAGACGGAGCACCAAGACTAGCATTACCTGCACCACGACCAGCTTATCCAGCAGCAGGAGCCCAACAGACAGGAGTTGGTGGGGTCAGACCACCAGCCCCCGGAGGGAACCAGCAGAGACCACCCCTGGCACCACAGGCAGCCCTATTTCATCAGCAGCAGCAGCAGCAGAGAGGTCCAGCTCAGGGACGGGGACAGGCATTCCCATTAGCTGTTGAGGAGGAGGCTACAGCAGGCGAGGTCATCGCAGGTACTATTTTAGTAGCTTCATTACCTGCTGTAGTTTTATTTGATTCTGGAGCATCGCATTCATTTATAGCAGCTAGCTTTGTAGTCACCCATAGAGTAGCTACCGCACCCCTCCCGAAGATGAAGAGGATTCTTACGGGAGGTGGTATTATTCCGGTTAGTGACGTCTGTAGATCATGTTCTGTAGTCGTATGTGGCCGAGAAATGCGAGCGCAGTTTCTGATATTTTCTATGCCTGACTATGACGTTGTACTTGGTATGGACTGGTTGAGTCAGTACCATGCGACTCTTGATTGTCGGCTTGGGAAGGTTATATTTAGACCGCCTGGCCACCCAGAATTCGAGTTTCTCCGCGGAGCTGTAGAGCAAGGAGTTCAGCCTACTCTTAGGGTATTATCTGTAGAAGAGGAGACAGGTTACCCAAGAGTCATATCAGAATTTGTGGACGTATTTCCTGATGATCTTCCAGGTTTACCGCCTGATCGGGAAATAGAATTCACAATAGACTTAACTCCAGGAGCAGAGCCAATCACTTCATCGGTTTATCGGCTAGCACCTAAGGAGTTAGTGGAGTTGAAGGAACAGGTAGATGATCTTTTGGAGAAGGGTTTCATTCGCCCCAGTGTTTCACCTTGGGGAGCACCCATCTTATTTGTGCCGAAGAAGGATGGAACAGTACGGTTGTGCATTGATTACAGGGCACTGAATGCCGTGACCATCAAGAACAGGTATCCCTTACCACGCATTGATGATCTATTCGATCAATTGAGTGGTGCAAGGGTATTCTCGAAGATTGACCTTAGATCCGGCTATCATCAGATCAAGGTAAGGAAGGAAGACATCCCGAAGACAGCTTTCAGGACGAAGTATGGGCATTATGAGTTCTTGGTGATGCCGTTTGGTTTAACCAACGCACCAGCAGTGTTTATGAGCTTAATGAACAGAGTCTTTCATCAGTTCTTGGATAAATTTGTAGTGGTGTTCATTGATGACATTCTCATATATTCCAAGAGCCCTGAAGAGCACGAGGAGCATCTTAGAATCGTGTTAGAGACCTTGAGACAGGAGAAGTTATATGCCAAGCTCAGTAAGTGTGAGTTCTGTATGAACAAAGTGCCTTTCTTGGGACACATCATATCAGGAGAAGGACTTTCAGTGGATCCAGAGAAGGTTGCAGCAATTGAGACATGGCCTACACCCACATCAGTCGCAGAGGTGAGAAGTTTTCTCGGACTTGCGGGATATTACCGAAGGTTTGTAGAGAATTTCTCGAGGATTGCAGAACCAATGACGAAGCTGACACGGAAGGATCAGGAGTTTGTATGGACAGAAGACTGCCAGAAGGCTTTTGAAGAACTGAAGAGAAGATTAACGACAGCACCTGTCTTGACTCTTCCTTCAGGGTCAGGAGGTTTTGTTGTTTACAGTGATGCATCAGGCAGTGGACTAGGATGTGTTTTGATACAACACGGCAAGGTCATTGCTTATGCGTCAAGACAGTTGAAGGACCACGAGAAGAACTACCCGACACATGATCTGGAGCTAGCAGCTGTTATATTTGCACTGAAGATATGGAGGCACTATCTTTATGGAGAGAGGGTAGAAATCTTTACTGATCACAAGAGTCTGAAGTATGTGTATACACAGAAGGAGCTTAACATGAGACAGAGACGCTGGCTAGAACTGATGGTAGATTTTGACATAGATCTGCAGTATCATCCGGGAAAGGCGAATGTGGTTGCAGATGCACTCAGCAGGAAGCCTACGGCGTATTTCTTGACGATGCAGCCCGAGTTATTGAGAGATTTACAGGAGCTACAGATAGAGGTTATCGTACCGGGACAGAATGGATTGATGGCTAACCTTGAGATTCAGTCATCACTCGTGGAGAAGATTAAAGAGGCATTGCCCATCGATGCTAGATTCCGAAGACTCAAGGAAAGGACAGAAGCCGGCATCCAGACAGGACTACGCATCCATGAAGACGAGACATTGAGATTTGGAAACCGCTTGTATGTTCCAAATGGAGAATTAAGACAGGAGTTAATGACCGAAGCACATAGCTCTATGTACTCTGTTCACCCAGGAGGAACCAAGATGTATCGGGACTTGAGACAGTATTACTGGTGGCATGGAATGAAGAGAGAGATCGCAAGATTTGTGGCCAAATGCTTAGTATGTCAACAAGTGAAGGCCGAACATCAGAGAACTGCAGGTATGTTACAACCGCTCCCGATACCGGAATGGAAGTGGGAGCATATCACGATGGATTTTGTCACAGGATTTCCGAAGAGCCCCAGCGGAAGAGATGCAGTTTGGGTTATAGTGGATCGACTCACTAAATCGGCACACTTCTTGCCATTTAGAGTTGGACAGTCCACAGAGGTACTAGCTGACATGTATATGCGACAAATCGTCAAATTACATGGAGTACCTGTTAGTATTGTATCGGATCGAGATTCGAGATTTATATCTCATTTCTGGAGAAGCATGCAAGAGAGTCTAGGCACCAGACTCAAATTCAGCACGGTATACCACCCGCAGACAGATGGACAATCGGAGCGCACCATTCAGATCTTGGAGGACATGTTGCGATCATGTATGCTAGATTTCGGAGGATCTTGGGAAGATCATTTGCACTTAGTAGAGTTCTCCTACAATAACAGTTATCAGGCCAGCATTCAGATGGCGCCATTTGAAGCTTTATACGGACGGAAGTGCAGATCACCTGTGTGTTGGAGTGACATTGGTGAACGTCAGATACTGGGACCAGAATTGGTAACGCAGACAGTGGAGAAGGTGAAGCAGATACAGAATCATCTACGAGCAGCTCAGGACAGACAGAAGCATTGGGCAGATACACACAGGCGTCCCCTAGAGTTCAAGGAAGGAGAACATGTGTTCTTGAGGATTTCGCCCACTCGTGGTACTATCAGATTCGGGAGCAGAGGCAAGCTGAGCCCAAGGTATATTGGGCCATTTGACATTCTAGAGCGCGTTGGTGAGGTGGCTTACCGGCTTGCATTACCTCCATCCTTAGAGGGAGTGCATGACGTATTCCATGTCTCACAGCTGCGAAGGTACGTGACCGACCCAAGTCACGTAGTCGATCATTCAGAGATCGCAGTAGGCCCGAGCTTGAGGTATGAAGAGCAACCAGTTGGCATCCTCGACGTCAGTGAGAAGACATTACGGGGACAGACGATCAGACTGGTCCGAGTAGCATGGAAATATCATTCACCAGGCGAATCGACTTGGGAACGAGAAGATAGTATGCGTCAGCGATACCCCCACTTGTTCGAGGAGGCAGTTGTAAACTAGGCCACCTTGTATTTCCATAACCCTTCTTTAGTAGCTTATTCTTTGATTGCGAGGACGCAATCCTTTTAAGGAGGGAAGATTGTAAACACCCTAAATTTCAGAAATAAGATTTATATAATTTTCCGTATTTTCGGTATTTTTCTGGAATTTATCACTGAGGTTTGTGGGTTAAATAATTTTAAATGTGACTAAATGGAGTTAAAATGTTCTGGAAGTAAAAATTTATGGTGTATAATGGAGAACCGGACGCATGGCATTTTTCGGTGAATTTATCGGACACCGGAGCAACGTATCGAGGACCATTAGCTATTGGGATTGCGAACCAAACCGAACCCGAACCAAACCCACCCGAAACCCGCAAGGGAAACCCTAGCCGCCGGATTTTACTGTGCATAGCCTATAAAATCTTCCCTTCGACGTTCGTGCCCAGCCCTAGCCGCCGCGACGTCATCTTCTTCCAACTCATAGTTGCCGAAACCCTTGATCCCCACCGCCGATCCTGCTGGAAGCCGACGCCACCCTCGACGCCGAGACTCCCACAGCCCATCGACGAACCCTCGACGCCGAGACTCCCACAGCCCATCGACGAACCCTCGACGCCGAGACTCCCACAGCCCATCGACGAACCCTCGACGCCGAGACTCCCACAGCCCATCGACGAACCCCCGACGCCGAGACTCCCTCAGCCCATCGACGAACCTAGGCCCCCAGCGCCACCGCCTCACAGCGACTCCGCCACCGCCCAGGGACACGCCGACGTCGACCTGCCGATTCATCGCCGCTCGATCACCCATCCAGCCCGAGACCCCGCTGAACCTCCGAGCGGCTCGACAGCAGCCCCAAGCCGCTGCCGACTTCGCCTTAGCCATCAAGATCTCCTCTCCGTCGGTCGACCAGGACGCGAGCGACGGACACGGACAGGAGCTCGATCCGGACACGGTGACCAGAACTCGGCTCGCGTCAATTTGGTTTCCGGACACTCAGAATTCAGCACTCACCAGGCCCTGTTCAGGTACCGGTTTCTTCCTCATCGCAACTCCGTTTTCAATTCCGTCGATTGCTATGCGTATACTGTATAACCCTCTCGGTGCCCGTGCAACTCGCTCGGTGCATCGCGTCCTGTAGTGATCGTACACCGCGATCCAAAAACAGGAAAAATAACGCCCTGTTTCACCCCGGAACTGAGTCCGCCCCGTCAATCGGGACGACTTGGTCGCACGCGGTCTTTACCAAACTGTGCGCGACGTTGATACGGTCGTGTAGGATTTCGCAGAAGTCGATTTGGAGGTGCGTGCACCCCGGAATCAACGCGTATCCGCCGACGACACCCCGTATCCGTCGATTCTGAAACGCGCTGTAACTTCGTGTACACACGTCGGATCGAGACGAAACTTGCGCCAACGGATCCGTAGTAATACGCTGGTCCTGTGAGCCAAGTTTGGTTCGATTCTGAGGACGTTGACGAAATCACGTATCGTGGGCCCCACCGGCTCCACGTGACGGGTGATTTTGTGATCGGCTCATCGGAATCCAATTCTGGAAGTTCCGTTGGGTTCGTATCATCGTTCCTGACTTGTAGACACTGAGTTTGCGGAATTTGGAGACCTTTGACCCTGACGCGCTTTTCGGTGCAAAGTGGGCCCACATGTGGAACCCGCTTTGGCCCGAAAATGACCTTTTTGCCCCTGTGTCCAAATTGGACGTAAGGACAGGCATTTCCAGCTATTTGACATCTTCTGAGACTGTTGGTGATATTTATTACAGCTTTTGGAGTAGACCCCACCGGATCCACTGATACCAGGACAGTTGTTGATACTCGGACATTAGGCAAGTGTACCTTGCCACTCTATGCAGCTTAGTTATTTATTTTCCTTGCTATATATATATTGCTGTGCATGCTCAACCTAGGACCGTGTGACGTACTTAGCGTCCGATTATCAGTCGGGTGCCGACACTGTACGCAGTGTTGGGTACGGTCATCTAGAGATGGACATTCGTGACACTTTATATTCTCATACTTGTCTTATCAAGTACCATATGACCCAGGACACTTGACACTATTCATGAGACAGGATTTTCCCGAGATATTCGTGGTGATTCTGTATAGGATACAGGACATGGACATTATACTACTAGATACTTTATGACTGGTTGCATTAGCTATGATCGCGCTTGACATGGGCATGAGACGTTGTGGTCATGATATGCGTGGTTACATTGGGTGGGGAGAGACACACAGGCTACAGGCTGTATTTATGTATATCTTCTATTATTGAGAGGTCGTAGACTCTCGTAGCAGAGCTAGACCCACTACCGGTTATTACCGCTACCGGCTCCCCGACACAGAGCTTGTAGTGGCTCAGCCTGAGACTAGTGATGCTCTCACTTGCATTTACACTTAGATGGTTACATATTTACCCCTTTGTTTCATTTAGTTATATATTGCTGCACTGCTTATCTGTATTTATTGGCATGAGCTTTCTTGTACCTTGCTATGTCCCCTGAGGACCTGGATCCGGATTTTTGTCCCCAGATTTTGCAGACGAGGTTTATCCCGAGGTTTACGGGACCGGAGCAGGAGCTGATCCAGGAGTTGTACCACCATCCGAGGACGAGGTCTTAGCTGAAGACTTCTCTTGAGCATCCTTGTTTATGCTCAGCTTTTATTATTTATTTCAGTCTTTGATATTCTGGTCAGATGAACCATTGTACTAGATATTTATCGGGTTGTTCCCCGAAGTACTATGTGAGACTGGATGATGATTTACATTCCTTATTTATTCTGTGGATCATGTTTATGTCTTGTGTGGATGAGATTAGTTGTACCATGATTGTCGTAGACTTGTTTTACAGCTTAAGTATGCCCTGATGGATCCCTTATAGTGAGTTGGTCCATCGGTGCGTACTGCTGGCCATTGCCACGTGTCTGGTCCCACGGTATTTTGGGACTAGGACGTGACAAGCCCTGACCCAAGAAATGCTGGAGATTAAAGCGAACATGGCTTTCCAACTAACAAGGGCTTCTGGATAAGCAAGCTTGGACCCTGGGACCAACGCGGACTCCGACACAACTGCTTCTCCCATAGTCGAAAATTACCCTCTGCCTGGTTCATCTGCCCCTTCCGCGGGAGACGAAGCCAAAGAAGCAATGAGAAAAATTTGGGAACTTTGGGCTCGCCTAGATTCTATGGACGGCCAGGATTCACTGCAAGAGCTCGGGATACGACAATCGTACCCCCGCGAGTGGAGGGATGTTCTTTACCTGCCAAAGTACAAGCCCTTCAACCTGAACCCATTTGACGAAAAGACTTCTCTCCATCAATAAATAAGCTATTTTGAGACTGCAATGGGGTACCTACCTCGTAGTGACACACTCCTCACCAAGTTCTTTATGGGGGCATTATCCGGGGTCACATTCGATTGGTTTTGCAGCCTACAAGACATCTTCATCTCGTCTTTTGACAACTTTAAGAGTCTTTTTCTCAAAAGATTCTATGTCGGAGGAAGCGACATGACAATATCTTCCCTGATAGATGTCACCCAAGGGAAAATAGAACTCGCCCAAAATTATATCGAGCATTTTTGCCAAGCACCATTGAGGTTGCTTCTAGGCAATCCTGAGTCCACACTCATGGATATGTGCTATAAGAACCTACTTCCGGCAGTCAGCCTCTGGATGAGCGACAGTCAATTCAAAGACTGGACGACATTCATCATCAATACGTCGGTGCTGAGAAGAAGGTCAAGGACGCCCGTCTCTTGGGAATACAGATTCCTGTTGCTGACGATAGGGGAAAAAGTTCTAACAACAACAAAAACTACAACAGCAGTAGCGATGGAAAAGGAAAGCAGGCCCTGGTGGCTAACTTAACCAAGAAGCCCGAGCAAAAGTCAGCTGAGGTTCCAAAGCCCCAGAAGACTTACTCATACGAAGATGACGATGCCATGACCATCTTTGACATATTGATGAAGGGTGGTAAGCTTCGGCTCCCCAACGTCAAATGCCTTGTAGAGGCAGCCTAGAAGAACAATCCAAAATAATTCCACTACTATCGCTACATCCACCAAGCGATGAAGGACTGCTACACCCTCAAGCATTACATTCAGTATCAGCTCGACACCAAGGCCCTCATCTTGGATATCGATGATAAAATAGTTGCCACAAATATGGTGTCCCTCCAGTTCGACAACTTTCTCGCAACAAAGGCCCAAGACGGAGTAATCCTGATCCCCCGGGCAACGATTGAGGTTGTCAACCTTTCGCCGGCTCGTAACCAAACGGTGGGGCTTATATCTCTCACCACGCTGCATAGGGAGGTCATGTGGGTTCACCGCTATCTTTCTCCAGAATTGATATACCAGATAATACCGTCTACCACCAAGACTAAGGCCAAGAAATCCAAACCCTGCTATACGGTTTCCCCCTCCATCTGAGGAAGCTATAGCAGGAACAACAAGGTCAGGCCTAGCATACCAATGATAGTATGACATCCCTGACAAGGGTGTTCTTCCCATAGTTGCACCCACAATATTGGATCTGGGTCCATCCCAGCTTCCAACAGCGAATAAGTCAAAGCAGAAAGACACTCGCTTTGACAAGCCGCTGCACAAAGATTCAGCTCAGGGGCTGGAAAAGCCCTACAACTTCGATATCTTGTCCCAACTCGCTAATATTCCAGTAAAGTTGTCTCTATTTGAGCTTCTCTGACTCTCACAAGACACTCGGGCTACTCTTAGTGAGGTATTACAAAATGTCGATACCTACCTAGCGCAGGTTAAGCTGCCAGTGAAAGATCCTGCTGCTTGCCCCCACTACAATAATATTATGGAATATACCTAGCATCACGTTCTCGCAACGGGACATATTGTTGAAGAATAGCTGGCATGATCGTCCTCTATATTATATAGGGTATATTGGTGCCATTAAGGTGGGCCGGATACACATCAACCCCGGTTCATCGATCAGCATCATCCCACGGAGTCTGCTTCAGACCATGGGCATTCTGGTGCATCGCCTGGTAGCCACCAATACTGCCATCACTGTCTTCAACACAAGAAGGAGCTACCCTATGGGCAAGATTCTCCTAAAAATCCAGATCGATGACTTAAAAATGGACGTCACTTGCTACGTCATTGACATAGATGTATCCTATAACGTCTTGCTCAAATGTCCATGGATACATGAACATATGATCGTGTAGTCAACTCTACACCAGTGCCTGAAGTACGTCGACAAATACGGCACGGTCAAAATAGAGTTTACTGATGTCGATCCGTTCAAAGGGATCGAAGCCTATTACTCTGACTCAATCTTATACAAACAGGTCTACCAAGATAAATGTGGTAATTATCCCGGTGATGAGGCAGAGGCTAGGGCAACACCAGAAGAGCCCTTAAGAGTCCGTCTGAAGGCATGTGCTCCCGATATAACCTCTCCCCTCATCGTAAAACTACACATGAAGGCTCCTGAACCTTTGGTCGTCTGCCTTCGTAGGACGAATCGACCTCTGAAGGAAGGTTCGGCACTATCCACCACGTTCGAACCTCTAGTTGTTTGCCTTCACAGGCCGAGTCAACCTCCGAATGATGCCTCATTGTCTCTTACAATGCCTAAGACTCTGGTAGTAAAGCTACGCAGGAAACCTCCAAAGACGTCGCTCACACTGGAGGTAGATTTCAAAAAAGATGAGCTGGAGGAGTACGTAGCTTCCCATGCTAACGTCCCTTCTCTCGACGATATAATCCCGGACGACGAGATACCGCATTTCATCAATAAAGGGTATCTTTGAACTACTCCAAAGTTGCACACATAAGCACATTGTATTCCATGGAGAACGGTCTAGGCTTGTGCCTGCAGACACATGTGACTACCACCTGTAGAAGCATAAAAAAATTATACAGGCCGCATAAAGGTGGCCCCATCAAATAGCCGCAGAGAAGCCACATACGGCCTGATAAACCAAGCCGCAGAGAAGGCACATGCGGCCTGAACAACTAAGCCACAGAGAAGCTACATGCGGCCTGAACAATCAAGCCACAGAGAAGTCACATGCGTCCTGAATAACCAAATCGCAGAAAAGCCACATAGTATACTATATCCGGCCTGAACGACTACAGAGCAGGGATGCCGCATAAGAACCCCCTAACACAGATTTTGATTTCTGTCAGAAGCTCTAACAAATCACTCATCACTCTGAGATGCTTCGAGACTCATAAAAATGATGACTCGGGAAAAGGCAAACAAATTACATCAATGCATTAATTGCTTCGACAAACGTGCCATGCCATATTTTCCATCGCATGCGACTATGTCCTATGCGGCCTCTTCAACATGCGGCCCGAGTGTCCATCCGACTAAGGCCAAACGAGAGCACGTATGCAGGTACAAGATCTATACGGCCTTGCCAACATACGGACAGAGTGTCCATCCGACCAAGGCCAATTGAGAGAATGTATGCAACTACAAGACCCATGCGACCTCGCCACCATACGGCCAGAGTGTCCATTCGATCAAGGCCCAAATGAGAGTACATATGCGGCTACAAGACCTATGCAGCCTTGCCATCATACGGCCAAAATACTATGCAACCTCCAGCTCACAAGATCTTTCGGTTACAACTGAATAGATCTTCATAAAGTTGGTACTGACCACGTGTCCAGCTGACCAAGTTATACACAACAGGTTAAAAATAATCCCGAGATCTCTTCAATAATATATATCAACCAAGACCATATGGCAATCTGCCCATAACATGCGGCTATATTTGCAACTGTATTCTATTGAAAGAGCCTTATGCGTCCACCAAACAGAGGCATATGTGGCACCCATAGCTCATCGGCACGATGGCAATAAATATGAGCAACTGGAATATTCTAAGTGCTGGCTTCTTTTTCTTCTGCTTCATAGAGAAAGCAAACTACCCCGGCCAATACAGAGAGAGAGCATATTGAGACGAGAAAATTGAGAACGTAAGCTTCCTCACCCTATATCGGATCATCCACAGATTAAAGGAGATGCCATAGCACTCATTGTCCATCGCCACACCCCATAATAAAAAAATATTGTACATAGATTTTCGTCCAGGACCTCTTTGTACTTTCTTTTGTTTGTTAATTAAATTAAGCTCTTTTAGAATCTTCAAATTTAATGGCGAACAAGATGGAGACTCTATTTGGGACATCTTTCTTCTCTGATGAGAAAACTGTGGCATAATCCGACGCAACCAAGCTCGGGTCCACTCAAAGGATGCTGGTGGACTGCTTCGACCAGTAGGACTTCGAGGACATGCTCTCCGGGGACAGCCAGGTCCTTCTCTAAGGCAAGCAAAGCCGAAGAAGACCTGCAGGACATGGGTAAAAAAGACCACTGTGCCTTACCCAACTGCGAAGTAGGCGCTCCCTGTCTCTCTCTCTCTACCGCAGGGACCGCACATCATGCGTCCACTGTTTATACAATAGCCTCTTCCAACCAGAAGGGTGCTTAATACTCAAAGAACCGCATGATGTGGATAGCAAAGGACACCATGCCTCGCCCAACTGTGGAGCTCGCGCTCTTTGTCGCTCTCCCTATTGTTGAAGGCGCTCGCTAGGCATCCCTTCAGGCTGTCCATGCGGCATCCTCGCATGTCACAGAAAATGCTTAGCCCCCAAACTCTGACAGAGGAAAATAATTCGATGTTATACGTTCGGGTGCCGATGCAAGCTCTATGCGGCCAAGGATGAGGCCGTATAAGATTCACTATGCGACATCGGTTAACGGTCGCAGACAGATGGCCGTATGTGACTCTGGCAGCAGCCGAACCTCTATTTTTGATCGAATCTCATGCAGCACTGACCCTATGCGCAATGCTAAGAATGGTAAAAATCCAAACTTGGACTCTTCGTACTATGCGCCTACGGGTGCCAAGTCGAAGAAGTCTGGGGCAGTGCGAGATCATCATGCTCTAGCAACTATCCATTTGATTGGCCATCAGAGGGCACCGCTAACTGTTATATGGGCCCCTGATGGAAAGCTGTATAAGACAGACCAGTGCGTCCAGCCCTCAGCGGCAAATGGACATGGTCCATCTTAAAAGTTTTCCACTGAAGATCTGAGAAAAGTTCTTGTGCGAACCCTAGATCTGGGAGCAAAAATAATACCCATGCACCCGTGCGCTCGTTCTACCAGTGCCTACGAAAAGGGTGCAAAGGTGAGTCAGCCCTCGCCTAACTTGCACAATATGATCAATCATAAGTGCAAGGCAAAGGAGACATCTATGACATATGAAGTGTCCTCCACAGGACATCACTGTGCCAAAATTATCATCAACTGCTGCTGCTACAATATAGCAGTACCTACAAGCAGACAGTCGACATTCTAATGACTGATCCCGAAGGTACCTATTCGGCAATAATCTAAAGATCAGGTGCAAACAACAAAGGAGGAGGAGCTGCCCTTTGACTCATGTTACTCAGCTTGGAAGGTCCTTTCCACCACAGGAGGAAGGAAGTCCATCACCTCTAGTTCATTAATCTCAACCAGCGCATTGAGAAGAAGATTACTAGAAGGACCAGTAGTGGGACCTACAGAAGAAGTTTTTCTCGGCACCCGCTCAAAGAAGAAGCTATCCTCAGAACCCTTGGGGGTTACACAAGCTAAGGGTACTAATCCCCCGGACCTATTCGACAATCCCACGTTTCGAGGAGATGGAGATTCCCAAGAAACAGATGATGAAGTCCCTGGGGCTAGTCACTCTCGGAAAGAAGATGCCACCTCCTATGCTGGGGGTAGTACTCCCTCTGAATCCGAACAGGGTGCGACACTACCAACCTTCCCCGACGACTATTCGCTGCAAGAGTCCGAAACAGAAAGTACTATATCTACTGTCCTGTCCATCTCTTCTCATGTAAGAACGACATACATGGTGGGGGATGAGCATGAAGTCCCTAGTGATCGGTATTGTCTCGAGGTTCTCGAAGCCATGATACAGACCATGAGCGAATCAATGCAAGCCTTGACCCAAGCAGTGCTAGACATCAAGGCAAGTGTAGCCTCCCAGCCAGCGAGGGCTTCTGGACACACAAGCTTGGACCCTGGGACCAACGCGGACTCTGATGCAACCGCTTTGCCCATAGTCGAAAATTACCCTCTGCCTGGTTCATCTGCCACTTCCGCGGAAGTCGAAGCCAAAGAAGCAATTAGGAAAATCTGGGAACTCCGGGCTCGCCTAGATTTTATGGGCAGTCGGGATTCACTGCATGAGCTCGTGATACGACAACCGTACCCCCGCGAGTAAAAGAATATTTTGTACCTACTAAAGTACAAGCCCTTCAACATGAAACCATTCGACGAGAAGACTTCTCCCCATCAATACATAAGCTATTTCGAGACAGTAACGGGGTACCTACCTCATTGTGACGCACTCTTTACTAAGATCTTTGTAGGAGCATTATCCGGGGTCGCATTTGACTGGTTTTGCAGCCTACAAGACAACTGTATCTTGTCGTTTGACGACTTCAAGAGTCTCCTCCTCAGAAGATTCTATGACGGAGGAAGCGACATGACGATGTCTTCCCTGATGGATGTCACTCAAAGGAAAATAAAACTCGTCCAAAATTATATCGAGCATTTCCGCCAAGCAATACCGAGGTTGCCTCCGGGCAATCCTGAGTCCACACTCATGGATATATGTCGTAGGAACCTACTACCGGCAGTCAGCCTCTGGATGTATGGAAGTCAATTCAAAGACTGGACATCATTCATCATCAACGATGTCACACTGAAAAGAAGGTCAAGGATGCCCGGCTTCTGGGAATACAGATCCCTGTCGCCGATGACAGGGGAAAATGTCCCAACAATAATAACAGCGGCAACAGCATCCGCGAGAAAAAAAGATGTAGGCCTTGGTAGCTAACTTAACTAAGAAGCCTAAGCAAAACCTAGCTGAGGTTCCAAAGCCCCAGGAGACTTACTCCTTCGAAGATGATGACATCTTGCCCATCTTTGACATATTGATGAAGGGTGGTATGCTTCAGCCGGGCTGATACCTCTTACTACACCTTGGGGCAATATTATGTGGGTCCATCTGTATCTTGTCCTAGACTTGATGCAGCAAGCATCGCCTTCCACCGTCAAGTCTAAAAAAAAAAGAAGTCCTGCCACATGGTTTCTCCCACCGCTGAGGAGGCCTGGGCAGGGGTAACCAGGTCGGGCCTTACCTACCAGCGGGGTTACGAGAATTCTAACGTCAATACACCTCCAACTACGCACCTGTTGTGTCTGATCTGGGTCCATCTCAACCCCCATCAGCGGACAAGTCCAAACAAAAAGAGGGATGCTTCGACAAGCCATTGCATGAAGAAATAACTCAAGGACTGGAAAAGCCCTATAACTTTGACGTCTTGGCTCAACTCGCCAATACCCAATAAAGTTGTCACTGTTTGAGCTTCTCCGACTCTCTAGAGACACCTGGAATACTCTGAGTAAGGTATTACAAAATACCGACGCCTACCTAACGTAAGTCAAGTCATTAGTAGAGGATCCTGCCGCATGCCCACACTGCAACAATATGACGGTAGCGGTGCCCAATATCATATTTTTGCAATAGGACATAATGTTAAAAAATAACCGGCATGATCGTTCCCTGTATTACACATGGTACATTGGTACCATCAAGGTGGATCGGATGCACATCGATCCCAATTCGTCAATCAGTATCATCCCATGAAGTCTGCTTCAGACCTTGGACATTCTGATGCATCGCCTGGCAGCCATCAATACTACCATCACTGGCTTCAATGCAGAAAAAACCTACCCTCTTGGAAAGATATGCCTAAAATATCGAATTGGCGACTTGAAGACTGGGGTCACTTGCTACATCATTAACATTGACGTATCCTACAATATCCTACTGGGACAATCATGGATACACGAATAGATAATTGTGTCATTAATCCTACACCAATGTCTAAATTACGTGGACGATCATGGCACGGTCAAGACAGAGTTTGTAGATGTCGATCCTTTCAAAGGGATTGAGTCTATTACTCCATTGCACTCTTGTACAAGCAAGTCTACCAAGATAAAGGTGGCAATAATGCTGAGAGTACATCTAAAGGTGCACGCTCCTGACACAACCTCTTCCTCATCGTAAAACTGCACAGGAAGGCACCGACCCTCTGGTCGTTTATCTTTATATGCCAAGTCGATCACCAAAAGAAGATTCGGCACCATCCACTACATCCAAACCGCTGGTCGTTCGCCTTCATAGGCCGAGTCGACCATCGAAGGATGCTTCATTACCTCTTACCGTGTCTGTTCCTCTGGTAGTAAAGCTGGGAGAATCTGATCTCCTGAGAAATTATAAAATGAGGTACCAGAAGGAGGTGGCATAGGTCATGGCTCATCCAGTATTGTCATAGCCTCCCCCATAGTTTTTATGTCTTTCACGGATATGTGCTCCAAATAGGTATAAGGCTGCTACACCAAAGCTGCATCCAATCCCCTAGCTCCCGAAGCTTTAGGGGCTAGTTCTGAGGCACCCACAACAGACTCTGGAGGGGTTTCCTCTTCCGGTTCAGCGTAGAAAATTACTGAAGAGCTAACCACCGGGGATAGTCCCTTTTCTCCTATGCCTATAATTCAAACTGACCAAAAGAGAGATATTTATAAAGAAGACCAAGAAGAATCAAACTAAAAGGATTTACGGATACCGTCATAGCATCTAAATCGGGCCCTGCTTCAGGAATCGTTAGTGCAAGGATCCTACCTTTCCGCGTGCAGTCCCCTTCGCAAGGGGCTTAATCTTTGCCACGGGTACCGTCTCCGGGACCACATCAATCCTCGTCTTCTTGCAATAACGAGCATGATGTGTCTCGGCCTTCGACTTTTGCTTAACAGACAGAGGATCGTTAGAAGAAGACGTCGTCTCCCCTTCACCGGTTGACATATCCAACTCCACAAGCAGGGGCCTAGCGACCCCCTCATCCTTCTTGGGTGTTCTATGGGCCTTTGCCTCGGGAGACATCATCATGGTTCCCTCGATGTAACTCCTCTCCAGAATAAAGTCAGCTGATAGGGCGTTGGCCGTACAATTGTACTTCGTCGTTGTATACAGCATCCTTGGAACTATCCCGGCCCTTGGCAACTGAAATCGAGCTCGAGTGCCAGTAGCGTTGTAATAGCTCCAAGCTCGTACCCCATCAAGCAAACTGCCACTGTACCCGAGGAAAGTGCTCGGGTAACCCAACAAGAGCTGAGTATAACCAAATTGGCGAGCAAACTAGCTTGGCATATAAGGCTCTAAAAAACCTCGTCTCGATTCTGGTATACCAAGTAAGAGGGACGAATGGCTTGGAGCCAACAAAATAGCCTCTTAGAAAGTTTTTGAGGCACTCCTCCGATATCTTGATGAGCAACGTCTCTCTCTTCGTCCGTGAACTCCAGCTCAGACGTAAAGAAACTCCAGCTAATCATAAAGGAGGGCTCCCTCCTACCGGCGGGGACTGTGTCGAATCTTTACTTCATCCCCGATATGTGCGGATCACGACGTCAGCCGCCACCATGTCCTTGTCAGTCCCAGGGCTCACCAGGGACACATGATATAGGAGGAGCCAACTCATCAAGTAATGATAAGGGAGCTTGATCCGATTAAAATGCCCCTGTTCCGGATGTTCCTTGAACTTCTGAGCGATGTTACAGAGCCCCTGGTGGATGCAGCATACCATAGCCGGTATAAGGGCCAGCTTATGGCCGAAAGCCAACTTCACGGCAGGAAGGATGGGAGGGCGAATGATCCTATCTTTGGTCCTGGATCTGCCCGGGATGACGCAGTTGCACAACCAAAGCATCAGATATCCTACCAGCACGGCTTTGGCGGATAACTTGTGCATATCCATATAAAATTAGTTGAGTTCTTCTTCAAGATTACCCAGCTCCTCCGCGGGTTCATCTTCTTCATCCGTGGAACCCTCGACTTCCTCTACCTCGGTAGTAGCCAGTTCTCGATGCGCCTAAATTAGGTCTGTCACTTCCTGTTCAGTTCATGGCGCCCGAACATGATCTTTGTAAGAATCTTTCAAATCCGAAAAAATAGCGAGTCCAAGCGGTGATATGGGGAGAAGACCCCTCAGATGAATTTTTTCTTTTTCGACAGCTGCTTATAAATGCCATGATGGCACATTAATTCCTGGTATACCGCCAGGATTATGGGTTCTTTGCCTCCAACTCTCCTAGTTTTTTGTTACTCGGGGTATATTCTTTGTAGGGCTCCTCGTCCCAAGGAAGTTTTGAGACAACATGCATCTCGTGCAAAGCCAGTCCTACCTCACCACCGGGCATGAAGAAGGTCCCCATCTGATAGTTATATAATTCTATCAGGGCAAAGAATAGGGGCCGGTTCATCTCCAGTCCATAACACATACCCCTCACAGCAAAGAACAAGTCAGCTTCCTTGAGCTCCCACTCATACTTCCTCAGGATCCACAGAGTCAGGCGACACCATGAGACACTATAGTGTGCCCAGCTGAGAACCCACAACTATCCCATAGGATATGAGCCCTTCCTGGCAACCTGATAGAGAAAGGTGCCCAATGCATATATATAGATTCGGTCTCAGTTCACTGCTGATGAGCTGGGCTTCAGTCCAAGCAAGGAGTAGGAGGGTTTCTCCTTTGTGCTATAAAATTCTCCCTTGCTCTGTCCGATCCCGTATCGAATATTACCCAGAGGAGCCCCCCTCGGCTTGGGGGTCAAGTCCTAGTCCATATACCACGGACCCATCATCATCTCCAGGCCCGACAAAGCCAAATGACGGCCGAAGGAAGAAAATGTTATCTTCGTTCCACGGAAGGTAAAAGACTAGTTCTTCCTGATCTGTCCCACCTGAGAAGACTCCATTACATCCCCGAACAGGAAGTATGACTTCTAAATAAATGCTTCCCATCCTTAGCGGGGTTCTCTCCCGCGTTCATCTGACTCAACATAAAAGCAGATGTTTACTCGGCGATCATCTGTTGGCGTTCAAGCGGGAGATCTTTTTCTAGCTGCTTCTTGATGGCTCCAGAGAGATCTCCAAGGTTCATGTTTAATGGTAGCAGGTTTTTCCCAAGGACCAATTCATCGGATGGTATGGTGGGTATCATCACTGCAAGTCAGGGACATGGTCAAAATCATCAAAAATAATATATATATATATATATATATATATATATATATATATATATATATATATATATATATATATATATGCGACATTGAGCCTCTATGCGGCCATATAAGCCATGCGGCATGATAGGTCATGCTGCTCAGTCACCTATGCGACAGGGATATTCATGCGGCCGGGTTGCCCATGCGGCTGGGTTACCCATGCGGTAGTGAGAAGCTGACGCATAGATGAATCCATGCGTCCAACTGTGTGTATGTGTCTCTGTGTTCAAATCTTCTACTTTGTCTTTCCCAACAAACTTACCCTTAATCGACGACTGAACATCGTCAAAAAATAGGGAGGGGCAGCCTCGACAGCATGGCCCTTCCCCTTGGTCGTGGCCTTGCCCTTGGGGGCCTTCTTGGCAGCAGCGGTAGAGGAGGATGCTTTGGGAGCCATGGCATCAAGGAGGAAAAAGAGAAAAAAGTTGGAAGACTTGAGGGTTTGTAAAGAATCCCTCTCTCTCTCCCCCCTATATATAGAGGGAACTATATGGCAATGGATGACGATGGCGACTGTTCGAATCCAGATCCGTGATCTACCTCGATCCATGCAGCGGCAACGGTTGGTAGTGACTCCTCGTTAGTTGAGCTACTTTATCTACTAACACCGCAAAATCCCAAGAGATTCGCGCAAAGATCAAAGAAAATCTCATCATTTAATGATCGGACAGCCTGTCAAAGACAGCTATGTAGCAACGAGGCTATGCAGTATGACCTGCATATGCGGCCAATAGCGCTCGTCCATGCTTCTTTCAAAGTATTTCAAACTTATCATTTTCAAAACTTTGAAGGGGGTCTTATAGAAGCACAAAAAAATCATGCAGGCCACATAAAGGTCATGCCCCATCAATAAGCTGCAGCAAAGCCATATGCAGCCTGAACAACCAAGCCGCAGAGATGCCGCATGTAGCCTGAAACCAAGCTGCAGAGAAGCCACATGCGGCCTGAATAATCAAGCCACAGAGAAGTCACATGCAGCCTGAACAACCAAATCATAGAAAAGTCGCATAGTATACTATATGCGTCCTGAATGACCACATAGTAGGGAGGCCGCATAATAACCCCCTGACACAAATTTTGATGTCTGACGGAGGAACTGACATATCACTCATCACTCTGAGATGCTTCAAGACTAATAAAAATGATGGTTTAGGAAAAGATAAATAAATCACATCAATGCATTAATTACTTCGACAAACGTGTCATGCCACGTGTTCCCTCGCATGCGGTATGCCATATGCGGCCTTGCCAATATGCGATCTGAGTGTCCATCCGACCAAGGCCAAACGAGAGCACATATGCGGCTACAAGATCCATGCGGCCTCACTAATATGTAGCTAGAGTGTCTATCCGACTAAGGCCAAATGAGAGCACGGATGCGACTACAAGACCCATACAGCCTTGCCAACATACGACCAGAGTGTACATTCAACCAAGGCCAAAATGAGAGCATATATGCCACTACAAGACCCATACGGCCTCTCCACCATGCGGCCAAGATGTTATGCAGCCTTCTAGCTCACAAGATCTTCCCATTATAACTGTAGAGATCTTCGCAAAGTTGGTACTGACCACGTGTCCCACGAGTTGAAAACAACCATGAGATCTCTTCAACAGCATATTTTAACCAAGACCACGTGACAATCTGCCCATTATATGCGGCTACAATTACAACCGTATTCTGTTGAAGGAGCATATGCAGCTACCAAACAAAGACATATGCGACACCCATAGTCCATCAGCACGATGGCTATAAAAAGGAGCAACTAGAACGTTCTAAGTGCTGGCTTCTTTTTCTTCTACTTCATAGAGAAAGAATACCACCCCGGCCAATACAAAGAGAGAGCATATCGAGATGAGCGAAGAGAGAATGTAAGATTTCTCACCCTGCATTAGATTATCCACAGAGTAAAGGAGACGTCATAACACTCATTGTCCATCGTCACATCCCAGAATCAAAAAAAATAGTATACTTAGATTGTCCGTCCAGGACCTCTTTGTACTTTTTTTTGTTTGTTAATTAAATCAAGATCTTCTAGAACCTTCAAATTTAATGGCGAACACCACCTATGATGTAAACTGAATCCTTCCTAGGCAAGGTTTCCACTTTATGGTTCCAGCAAGGAGAAGGAGAGACAAATACGTCTTCTTCGGCAGGGTTGAAGACCCCCAGTCCTTCATCCCGAAGGAATAAGAGCCAGAACCCGATACCGGCAAAATACAACTCTACTGATTCAGTGGTCAAGCCAAATACCTCATCCAGAAGATAAGCTATGATCTTAAAAGAAATCAAGGTCTGAATTATGGCAAAGGTCGATGACTACCCGTACGCCTCGCCGCTCCGTCAGGCAAGTCCGAGGACTACTACCATAAGACCAAGCATGACTTAGGGTACGTTATGCCTCCCAAAACCCCCGAAGGCTCAGATAAAGAAGATGAGTTACACTCTCACTCTTCAGAGTCTTCCTCTTGGGACTCCTACGTCAGTATCGAAGAGATACTCAAATAAATATTATTTGCCAACATGGTGTCACCTGACCCTGAGAAAGATATCGTAGTCCACTGGAACTCTTTGAAGTAGAATCGTGGGCCCAATGCCTAGATGCACAATAGAAGATACGGTTCGAACAAAGAGAACCTCCTACCGAGGATGAAGTCGTACAAGTCAATTAGGGCAACGAATCCTCCCCCAAACCTATCTTCATTAGCAAGAGTCTGACTGATGATGAATAAGGATCCCTGCTATAACTCATCAAGGAATACATTGATGTCTTTGCCTGGAGATACGAAAATATGCCAGGACTAGACTTGTCATGACCCGCACCCGGTGTAGGGATGCAAGTCGGGAACAACGCCCAGCCTACACCACAGAATCGACGGTAAAACATTATTTGGGATAATCTATCTAGCAATATAATAAGTCACCAACAATATCAATATACTCAATCACAGATCTAAGATAGAGAATAGCACAAATATGATAAAAGAATATAATAGTCACAATACAACTCATGATTCAAAATAATAACATCAATGATTCTGAGAAAATACTAAACAGTAAGCTGGAAATAAATCCAATACAAGAGAATAACTAAGATACTATAAGTCCCGGGTTATCTGTCTCAGTCGGGATGAGTCCCTCATGAGCCAGGGTCTCTGACTCTAAGCCCACAACATCCTGAGTCCCGTAATGAGTAAGGTACCACTCCTTAGTGTCATCTTGGAAAAATATATCCAGTCAGGATAAGAGCAGAGTATATCTCTAACAACAGTTCTAATCAATGATATAAACTATATAATAATAAAAAGATATAAATATACATGATGCAACAATAGATACAAGAGATGTACAATAAAGAAAAATACTGGAAATAAATACAAGAATGAACAATATGGCAATGGATAAGAATACTAATGACTAAGTGAGAGCTTAGGAACTTGATACAAGATTTATGGCCTGGCTAATCATACGTGCGATATATGATTAATACTATTCAATGAACAAGACTTGATACAAGGAGGGTATGATCGCATATCTACACTACATACTCTCCAACCCTGACTGGTATAGTGGATCCAACCATAGTACTCTATGGCACAGGATTCTCTAGGAACGTAGCAAGTCTCCCCGAGAATCAGTGTCTGTGTCAAAATGTGACATGCTCAAAGCCCCGTGTTGGAGGAAAACCCCCAAAATTGACACAAAAGTACTATAGCTTTCTCCATAGGCCTCCTATGAACCTAATTCCAATTCCTATGGGTAGCATATGCATATGGGATAGTTTTTCATGGTTAAATCTCAGATTTAGAACCTAATTAAAGAGAAAAAACTAAATTATATCTATTAGGAGATAGATTTCCAATACAACCTCCAAATTAGGTAAAATTGGCCTCCAATTTGTAGATCATTGCTCCTCTTTGTAGATCCTTGCTTTCTCCTTCTAGATCCTTGATCTACTAGCCTCCAATGGTGATTTGGAAATGAATTGGAAAGAAATTTGGTAGAGAATTGATGTGGAAATGAAGAAATTTGGTTGAGGAAAATTTTAGATCTTGATTTGAAATAAAAAGAGGTGAGAAACTTCCCCCCCCCCCTCTTTTATATAGGCCGGCCACTTGACTCCCTCCCCAAGTCACTATGTAATATCCATTATACCCTTTGGGGCCTCTCATGAAAAAATAATTAAGGAGGTGAGGTTCTAGTCTAATGGTTTAATTAAATCAATTATCCTCCTAACCAATGAGCTTCTAAATGGGCTCAATTCTTACTAATAATAAATGTTAGTCCATGGATCTAATCTAAATAGTTAGGTCCACTAACACAAGTCCAAAATATTAAACTAACATCTAACAATAATTAAATAAACTATAAATAATTATATAATATGCATAATATTTAATTAATTATGAAATTACTAAAATATCTTTTTCTAGAAAATATGGTAGTGATAGGACCCCCAAATTACGGTCCACAAGCTCAATATTTTATCGAATGCTAAGCCTGTCAAGCAGTAGCAATGGAAATTTTAGCCACATAATGAACGCTATTGAAGCCGAAGTCAACAAACTGATCACTATTACTTCGTCCGCGAAGAACAATATCCAAACTAGGTAGCCAATATCGTACCCATCGTAAAAATAAATAAAAAGATCTGGATCTGCATTGGCGTCAGTGATCTAAATGCGTCATACCCTAAAGATGAATTTTCTCTTCTGTTCATAGACATAATAATCAATAACACTTATGGCTTCGAGCGCATGTCCTTC
This sequence comes from Iris macrosiphon, assembly GCA_036927795.1. Classification (NCBI taxonomy): domain Eukaryota; kingdom Viridiplantae; phylum Streptophyta; class Magnoliopsida; order Asparagales; family Iridaceae; genus Iris; species Iris macrosiphon. Next base: position 298,968,946 of record JAYESA010000005.1, read on the forward strand.
ATGGACGAATTCTCAAGCTACAATCAGATCAAGATATCCCCTGACGATTAGAAGCATATATCATTTCAAACGCCAATATGAGTGTATTGCTACACAGTCATGCCCTTTGGTCTGAAGAACGCAGGTGCTACATACCAGTGAACTATGAGCACCATCTTCCGTAAGCATCTATATAAGACGGTCGAGTGTTACGTCGATGACATCGCCGTCAAATGTTAATCCAAAGGTGATCACCTCAGGGACTTGAATGTTGTGTTCGACCTCATGCGTACGCACCAGATCAAGATAAACCCTACCAAATCCTTCCTAGGAGTCTCCAACGGCAAATTTTTGGGCCTTATCATCACTTCTCAGGGTATTCACATAGACCATAACAAACTAAAGCAATCCTTAAGATGAACCCGTCGAAGAACCTTTGGGAACTCTGTGGCCTTCTAGGAAGGCTTGCATACATCAGGAGGTTTATATCAAACATCTCCGGATGTTGTCGGTTATTCACCCAGCTCATGAAGAAAGGTGTCTCCTTTGTCTAGAACGAAGAATGCCAGCGCACCTTCGATGACATCAAGGAATACCTATCAAACCCTCCAGTGCTGGTCATCCTAGTTGCAAAAAAATCTTTTTTGCTCTATGTACGTACAATAGACTACTTCCTTGGTGCTCTATTAGCCCAAAATTGTGATGCAAGCTACAAGAAGGCCAACTATTATCTTAGCCGGATGATGGTTGGCGCGGAGCACAGGTACACCCCGTTGAGAAAAAATATCTTGCTCTTGTATTTGTTATCCAGAAGACTCGATATTATGTGGCTGGATAAACCATTCATCTAATCTCGCGAGTCAATCCTCTGAGAGTCCTCATGACCAAACCATGGGCACTCAGTTCCCACTTGGCTACCTGGGCAATACTATTATCCCCATATGACATGCTATTTTTTCCACAGAAAGCCATCAAGGGTCAAGTAATGGCCGACTTCCTGGTAGTCCATCCGGTGCTAGAAACCTCGAAACTCTACGACGAGATTCTAGACAAAGTGGCAGACTCAAACATGACTTTATGCGAAGCCGTTTAGCGAATGTTCTTCGATGGAGCTTCAAGAATAGGGCCCAAAGGCAACATCTTCACAAAAGTTAGGATAGTGTTGATCTCTCCATATGATCTGGTTATCAACTGCACCTACTCACTCACTGAGCCATGCTCCAATAATGTGAAAAAGTATAACACTCTCATCTTGGACTTTAACTCGCCAAACAAGTAGGAGTCGACCACTTGGAAGCATATAGTGATTCCAAATTAATAATCAACCAAGTCCGGGGTGAGTACAAAGTTCGGCACAAAGACCTGATTCCTTACCACCAAGCTGCGCTTGGCATCATCTCGACCTTTGAGGGATTCTTCATTAAGCACGTCCCTCGATTGTAAAACATCGAGGTAGACGCCCTAGTAGGACTCGCGACCTCTCTAGTTGTTCCAGCCAATACTAGGAACTGATCACTGTGGTCGGTTAGGAGCTGGTCTGCCTAAAGAATAATCTATCTCTGTGTCAGAGCTACTCAGTAGAGACGAGTACCGACTCACAAGACTGGAGACTTCCCTTCATCGACTATGCAGTCTATGGAATTCTTCTCGAGAACTAGAAGAAAGCCACTTTCATCAGAAGATGTTCCCTACGATTCTACTATGATACGGTTACTAAGATGTTGTATCGTCACTCATATGACGGTCTTCTGCTATGATATCTATCGAATATAGAAGCCAAACAGCCACTTCGAGAAGCCCATGATGGCGTTTGTGGTACACACTAACTCAATCCAAAGCTGCAGGACCGTCTCTGGCATTTAGGCTACTATTGGCCCATAATGGTAGCAAATGCCTTCGACTATACAAGAAAGTGCCAAGCGTGCCAAATTCATGCAGACTTTATCCACCAACCCTCGGAGTTACTACACCTGACTGTTGTGTCCTGGTCGTTCGAAGCCTGGGGTATGGATATCATTGGGCCGATTAGTCCAGCTTCATCCAAGGAATATCGGTTCATCCTCGCCATCACCAACTACTTCTCCAAGTGGGCGAAAGAATTACCACTTATGAAAGTCAAGACATCCAATATGATCAGCTTAATCAATCATCACGTTATATACCGCTTCAGCTTACCACAAAGGATTATCCATAACAATGGTCCACAGTTTGCAAGATATGCGTTCTACCAGTTCTGTGATAAAAAATCGAATTCAGAATATAGTATTGACTACCTACAACCCAACAATGAATGGAACGAGAACTTGGAACGAGAAGCTGGATGAATTACAAAACTTTTTAAAAAGTTTATGTCTTCCAATAAACGCGACTGGAATGAGAAGCTGGGTGAATATCTCTGAGACTACCGTACAGCGATCCGGACAGCTACTGGCAATACGTCTTTCTCTCTGGTATACGAAAGTGAAGCTATCCTCCTGCTCAAAATCCAAATCCCTTCACTCCGAGTGGCTCTCTCTAACCAATTAACCGTCGACGACAACCACCGCCGATGGCTACAAGAGTTGGGAGCACTCGACGAGATACATCTCTTAGCTCAACAGTGAATTGAGTTATACCAAGCACGTCTCTCTGGAGCCTTCAACAAATGGGTGGAGAAGAAGACCTACCAAGTGGGTGATCTCGTCCTGACCGTAAGGAGGCCGATGCTTATGACCCACAAGACGGCCAGCAAATTCCAACCCAAATAGGAAATCCTATTCATCGTAGAATCGGTATTCGACAATAGCGCCTACCGTCTCGCAAAATCTAACGGCGACTTGCTCATGCTGCCTATCAACGACATGTTCCTGAAAAAGTACTACGTATCAACTTGACTTGTACTCCCCTCATCACCAGCCGGACAATCAAGATGTACACCTCTATACTCTTGGTTCTTTACCCTTTGTGATTGCCTATGTACAAAATTTCCCCTTCTTTATTAAGCCATTATCTGTATTCAGGAGTCCTGGATACGCAACAGATGATGGATCCTCAAAGTCTTTCCAACGGAGCAGTCCTTAGGTCCACTTGCGCACTCCTGCAGTGACCACTCAAACTAATCATGTTATATGCTAGCCATGTTAACGTTTATCTCTGAGCTATCATCCTAACAATCTTTCCAACGGAGCAATCCTCAAGTCTATCTTCTTTTTGGGATAGACCACACCCAGCAAATCACTTATCAGTGAGTTTTTCGGACATTGGTTCACGTCCATATTACCCCTGAACTACTGTCCTAATAATATTTCTCCCCAACTGACTTTGTCACATCCATATTATCTCTGAGCAAACCTTCCGGGTCTTGGCTATCGATTATCACGTCCATATTACCTCTGATATCGGTTATCATCCCCACTTATCACTATGTACTCACCAAGTTACACTAGCAGTGTTAAGTTTTCAAAAACTGCTACGTCCATATCACCTCTGGTAGGGCTTATCTCAAACCTATTACTTTTACTAACATGTGCAAAAAGTAACGGGTCTACAAAAATTGCTATATCCATATCACCTCTGGCAGGGCTTGTCTCAAATATATTACTTGCACTAACATGTACAAAAATTAATGGATCCATAAAAACTGCCATGTCCATATCACCTCTGGCAGGGCTTGTCCCAAACCTATTACTTGTACTAACATGCACAAAAAGTAATGGGTCCACAAAAACTGCCACGTCCACTGGCAGAGCTTGTCTCAAACCTATTACGTGCACTAAAATAAGCAAATTATAATGGGTCAACAAAACCTTTCACATCCACATTACCTCTGATAGAAATTATTTTTGAACTTATTACTTGTACCCTAGTGCACAAAAATTAATAATTCCATCAAAGTTCTCCCAGTAAGATTTTCTCAATAGAAGCAAACAGCCACGTCCATACTACCTCTTGCGCGCTTCCTTCTCCTTCCACAAAAATACCGGGATCGTACCTAACCTTTCGATATGGCTATTGATCAGCTAACGTCTACGTCACCTTTGAGATATTATCTTTACATCCTCCCCCAAGAGTTTGTCATATCCAAGTGACATCTGAGCAAACCTCCCTACGACTATCACCATTCGTTATCTCAACTTATCACATACTCTTAAATTTAAGTACGCCAACGGTGTTAAGTCCACATATCTCACCACCAAGCATGAAGAAATTTCCCGTATGACAGTTATACATCTCCATCAAGGCGATAAAGAGGCAACGGTTCATCTCCAGGCCATAATAGGTTCCCCTACACTAATCGCAACAGAAGGTTCCGTCGGATGTTCTCCACTCCTAGTAGGTGGAGGGAGAATGGACTTCCTTCGAACCAGCCCCCAATTTTTGTCTTCTTCGACATCTTCCTCAGAGGCCATATTCACCATCCTTAGATGAGAAGTTGAGTCTGCAGGGCCAAAATTACATGTGACCAACCATACCAACAAAATAGAAAACTGAAGATGAAAGATCTCATCCCGCGAGAAAAGACGGAACAACATACCCGGAACAAATGACGAGATTTGTTGAGACACCTCGACAACTTTTGGGTCATTCATCAAAATATAGGGAGTAACCGGTTCCACCAGCTCCCCCTCGGGGATATGCTCGCCTAAATTCTCTAGGGCAGGCTTCTCAGTCGCGACCTCGGGATCAGGAGACATGGACTCTTCATTTCGTTCTGTGTAAGAGACCCTAGCAGCCATAGATCGCCGAGGGTGATCCCTTCTTTCCTGTGGCTGTAAAGTTTTAAATAGATCAGAAGAAAGATGTTCATATAAAAGAGTCACAAGAATCAAATTAAGAGGTCTTACGGATACCACTATCGCATCCAAAGTGGGGTCCGGTTCAAAAGATACTAGCGCACTGGGTCCTACCTCCTCTCTTACATCCTCCGCAGGAGGATCAGATCCTTCTATAAGCCACCCATCCAGAGCCTTCTTGACTGTTTGTGGTTTTAAACGAAAGAATGGAAGATGTATTCAATATAGGGTTTACACGGAACCCGCCTTCTTTGGTTTACAAACAAACTTGTACAATTTAATCCTATACGAGGATATGGGAGTACAATTTATTTAATCTGGATAAATATTGCTATAGGTGTCTGATCTGCAGTCGATCACTTTAGCCCTTGGACCACACGATGTTGAAGAAGTGTCGTAGAAGACAGGAAGCAGCTTCGAAGGTTGCAGGAGGGGGGTAGATGCACGATGCCAAAGTCACCGATCCCTACTCTCTGCCTGAGCTCCAGGTTCTCTCTCTCTCTCTCTCTCTCTTGACCTCTGGTTCGATCTTTCAATCTTTCGACCCTGGATCTGATATTGGTTTCTTGACCAATTTTTTGACCTTCTTTCAATTTGTCGACCTTGTTTCTCATTGATAGAGGTCTCTATTTATAGAGTTTTAGTGACAGTGACCACTCCGTCGGTGTAGAAACTGAGGAGTGGAAAGTACAACACCCTTTTACACAACGGTTAAAGTAACCAATGCCTGCATATAGATGATCCTTTGAATGAGCGTGTGACGCGGGTCCAACTAAGGGCCAAAACGCGTATAATCGCTACGAAGATCATGGCGTAGAAGCCACGTAGGTAGGTATCCATTGTGTAGAAGAGGTTGGCATAGAAGCCAAATGTCTGCTACCATGGCATAGAAGCCAAATAGTTTATCAAACCGACATAGAAGCTAAATAGGCGTAGAAGCCGAACAGGCGTAGAAGCCGAGTGGCGTAGAAGCCGAGTGGTCGTGGAGGCCGAACAGGCGTAGAAGCCGAGTGGTCATAGAGATCGAACAGGCGTAGAAGCCGAGTGGTCATAGAGACCGAGCAGGCGTAGAAGCCGAATGGGCGTTGAAGCCGAGCAGGTGTAGAAGCCGAACAGGCGTAGAAGCCGAGTGGTCATAGAGACCGAGAGAGAACAGGAGATGAATGGGCGTAGAAGCCGAGTAGGCGTAGAAGCCGCTGCGTATCGTGCTAGAGTGCTGATGGAGACGTCTTAGCCAGAATTATGGCTTTTGAAGATATAATCAAATCTCTCGCATTAAATGCCGAGATTTTCTACCATCCTGCACATTAAATGTGGAGGCGTATCTTTAAAGGTCTGCAACCCCTTCTGCGCATCAGTCGCAGAGACGTGCCTTGAGAAACTGTCACCGCTCTGTGTATTAGACGTAGAGAGGTGCCTCGACCCTGTACGGAGTGCAGCTTTTGACGTGGCAGGCGGTTTGTCTACTGCAAAACATAAGACAGCTCATGTCTGCCTGTGTAAAACAAGGCAGCATATCCCTTCGTGCTTGTAAAAACAGTTTACGCAAAGGGGGTGGCAGTATTTGACAGCCTGGGTCGCAGTACTGCGCCATCATTATAGCCATCGTCTGGGTAGTCGAGCCGTATCCCTTTGTCAGAAGTCCAGACGTCAGGTTCATTGCAGGATCTTCATTGCAGGATTTGACAGGTTCACCTCAGAGAATACGAAGCGTGTCTTATACACCTTAATGATGCGTCTGAAAGAGGATGAGTTTTACGCCCTGGAGGCGATGGAGCACCCTGTTTACGCTGAAGCGGCTTGGACGTACTGCCTTACGTGGATGGTCCTTTGAGCTTTCATATTTTATGCCGCATTTTGGCGAAAAGAGCTCTGTTGCACGCTTGATGGCTCTTAAGGCCTCTGCTTACGCTGCTCTGCACCAATATGCCGCGTATAGCCATCCGGCGTATTTTTTATGCTTCTACAAGACCCCCTTTAAAGCTTTCAAATTTCTCGGAATTTGGAACGCTTTGAATGAAGCATGAACCGCTCCTCGTGACTCAAAACGTTTTTGAATGGAGCATTAAAACGGTCGATGCTGTCTTTATGGCGGATTTATTGGGGACAGGTGTGACCTCTTTCGCCTATAAAAAGACTGGGGGAGTTAACCTGTTCTCCCCATATTTCATCACCACGCAGAGATGATCGCCGAAGTTCGTCGGGTCGATCTGAGGAAGAAGGAGATCATGTTCTTCCAGCGTATAAGGAGCCGAAAAAGACGGCGTCTTCGAGCAAGTGTCCCCTGCAACGATGGATCATGAAAGGATATCTTAGCCTCCCTTGCTCGGGATAATCAGCAACTTTATATGGCTGTTCTTCCAGGAGAAGGGAAGGGTCGTATTAGACCACACGGCTTGCAAGCGGTGTCTCCTCCTGTTACCTCCGGGGGTGAGAGCGGTAACTAGCTCTGACCTCGGGCATTGAGTTAGGTGAAATATCTTAATTCAATCTGTCACGGCACACAGAGCATAGGATCTGCAAGCCCCAACTCTGTCGTTCTCTCGCCGTTGATCATTGCCATGTCAATCAGTCTGCTGGAACTGACTGACTGCCGGAGAAGATGGATGAAGAATTGTGCCCCTGCGAGAACCTGTTAGAACAGCTTCTGGGCAATCTTCAGACGATGATGATGAGGAAGCCCTCCTGTTGACGGAGTTTCCCTCAGTTGTAATCATGAAAATGAAGAAAAACCCTTGTAGATTAGATTTCTCTCATATGTAATCATGACTTTAATCTTTAATAAAATCGTCTTTCTTCTCTGCATATGATCGTTTTGCCATACGTTGCTGTGAAGTCTGAATATGTGTAGCTTCGACACGTCTGATTCTTTATGCCGACTCTGTTTAGAAGAGTGCTAGGTCCTGTCCTTTTGCGCATAGCGAATAGTCCATAGAACGCTATTGCGTATTTTGAACATTTAGAACTGTCATGTTGCTAGGACTGAGAAGCCGCATAGAATTTTTGTTCAGACTTCGTCTTCAAGAATGACTTCTCATAAATCCCTTGGAACAGGGTCGAAAAATGGCTGTCAAGCTGAGTTGCCATCTTGGTAGACAAGATATTCAGACTGGAGTCTGGATGAACCTCCATTTGACCCGAGAAGAGTAATTTCTCAATGTTTAAACTCTGTATGCTTGGGTACTTGGGATATGTTGAGGTCAAGAAGGAGTACCTTCTGTGTGAACTCCTGTAATCGACCGTCTTGAGAACTGTTCGGATATACGGAAAGTCAGAGATCCGTAGTGTAGATGAGCTGAAAATCCTGAGTTCGTAGTCTATTGAGCGTAGAAAGACACCGAGCATGAGATCGTAGATTCGGAGCTGCTGAGCATGAAGTCGTAGGTTTGTAGCCTCTCGAGCGTAAAAGCTACTGAGCACAAAGGCATCCGGGCATAAAACCATAGATTGATAGCTGGCGAGCATAAAACCGTAGATCTGTTGCTGTCGAGCGTAGAAAGCTCCTTAGCGTAGAACTGTAGATTTGTAGCCTGTAAAAAAAAAAAGATCTTCCGAGCGTAAGGTTGCGGATCTGTTGCCTCTGAGCGTAAATGCCATCGAGCGTGAGATCATCGATTTGGTATCTGCTGAGTGTAAAGTCGTAGGTTTGTAGCCTCTCGAGCATAAAAGCTACCGAGCACAAAGGCATCCGGGCATAAAACCATAGACTGATAGCTTGCGAGCGTAAAATCGTAGATCTGTTGCTGTCGAGCGTAGAAGGCTCTTTAGCATAGGAACCGCTGACCTGCTTTTGCACGAAAAACTCTTTGAATTTGCTGACTGTCCGTCTTTCGAGAGTAGTGGGCTGACGTAGTACCCAATCATAACCAAATATTTAATTTGTGAGATTTGGTTGGGGTTTCGAGGAGCCTATTTGAGGATTCGAGGAGTCGATCCGAACTCTATATATATCCCAAGCTTTTGAGAGAAAAACTTTTTATCCGTCTTCTGCGAAAGAGAGCTTTGATTGCTTGAGTTTTTCCCCTCGTTCTTTCTCCGAGCACTCCGAGTTTTCAGAAATGGCGCCAAAACAAACCCCCTCCACCAAGGGAAAGAGCACAGGCTCCTCTTCTCGTTCTTCTGCCCCGGCGAGAGAGTCTTCGGTCGGGCAAGGTGAACTTCCTTCTGAGCGAAGGCTCCTGCCGACGAGTAGCGCACCCGGCCTTAGAGGTATAGCCATTGGGATGACGAAAAATCCTTCGCACACGTTGAAAGTGACCGCGCTAGGTCATCTTCTGTGCTGATAGCCTCTTTGAGGAAGATGATGCACGGAGACGTTTCCATCTTTTACGCCCACGTTTCTAACGTGCTAGCGTAAAAACTCCATGTTTTTCGCAGTTACGAGCGTAAAAGCTCTGACTGCCGAAAACTTGGTGTATACTATAAAATTTTAGTTTTACGCTTCGGATAGGACCTCCGACGTAGTAACTAGAATTTTGGCAGTCTGGCGTAAAGCACGGACAGTATACCGCCAACTACGCTTCAGGATGTGACTTCCGGCGTAAAATGACCAAATTTTTCACAGTCTTGGCGTAAAGCACAGACTGCCGTTTCTTGGTCTTTGCGTTTGCAAGATTTGTAATAACGTATTTTCCTTGCACTTTTCGCAGTTAACTTGCATGAGTCTCCACTGGCTGAGGTGATGGGTTCTGCTGCCGGGATGCTGCACTCGAACTACCTGGAGGATCTGTCGCACGTGACATTTCCTATCTCCGGACCCCAGTATCCTGAAGGAAGGGGGATCTTGATATCGGCTCAGGGCGAGCGAATGCCGCTGAGCATGATCAACGGGGAGCCCCTAACGTACGTAGACGGGGAGCAGTACATCAAGTCGGCCTTTCTCTTTGGGGACATGATAGACAAGCAGTCCCAGACGAAGCCCAAGAGAGAACCCTGGGTTTTCCCTGCCGAGAGCGTGGTCTTATATCTGCCCACGATGCCGAGAGATTATCCCATCTCGGCTTTCTTCCATGCCACACATTCCAGGAGGATGTCGTGGACGCTGACTCCCGATCTTCACGGCAAGCCGGAGAAGATCTTTCATCTGAAAGGAGCTGACGTCGTGACGTTGTTCAGGGGACTGTGCCCGGGCAGCATTCCGAGTGAAGACAGTTCAGTGATCCAGCCGGTCCAATTGCCGACTTTCTGCAATAACTTTATGGTGCGAGGGGGAGTATACCCCAAAGAGAATCCTCGGTGCAATGGGTGGATCACCCCAGCAAACCTCCGATGGACTTGCCTAGTTGACTGGGCTCTGAAGCATTTTCGGAGAGAGCTGGAGGTCATAGGACTGTATATTGCCGTGAGCGTGACGAGTGTTGGGTTGTCTCCCAACCCTAACCTGTTTCTGGCACTGATGGAGCGATACATTTCGCTCACCGGGACCTTCGCCACTCCACTGGGGGAGTTGGGGTTGGCCCTCCACGAAATAGCAGCGATCTCAAGACTGCCGATGGGGGATACCCCGTATGAAGAGTATGTTCCCACCAACCGGGAGTTGGAGGACTCGGACCCTCGGGTCGTGGAGGTGTACCAGGAGCTGATGTGCCACTACTTTACGTGCACTGCTTTTTATAATGAGCCTTCTGACTTGGCTCATACCACTAAGTGGGTGTCCTACCTCTTCTTCCACCGGGCCAGGGCCGTCAAGTCAGAGAAAGTTTCGGGGGGCAAGAATGAGCCCGTGAACTGTTTGGGCGTGCTTAGTGCCCAGGTCGTCGAGGATCTTATGGAGGAGGCTAAAGCTCCAGATCAGTTTCTCAATGACAGGGTGGGAAAGTACCCTGAAGGCACTAAGGCCTATAGTTACTTGAGGCGCTGCCGCAGGCCTTTGTCTGAGGAAGCCAAGCTGGCTGGCTTTCTCTCTTTATGGCTGCGTCGAGTAGTGGTGCCCGGCATCGCGTCTGCGGACCGTATTCATCGGAACATTATGTGGCCCGCAGTCCGTCTGGTGTTCGGGGCAAGACTGAGCTTGCTCCCTGCAATGGTGTACCGCATACAGGCTGGACTGAGAGCCATGACTGACGGACTGCTCGTCGATGAAGCTCAACGTGATAGCTTTCCTCGGGTAGAGTTATCGTACCTGTACTTGATGGGGTGGTTAATTCTCCACAACCTCCGGGTGATGTCTCCCGACCCTGGTAGTAGCGCGGGGGGTAGTTTCTTGCTGAACTACAAGGACTCCCTCTGGAACGTGAATACAGTCGTAGACTGTCGGCTGGCGTTGAGCCTCGGTCATTGCTGGAAGCTCCTCTGCACTGTCCCTTCTGTATATCGCAATCAGTCGGGGATTAGGCTTGAGGATTTAGGCGGAGAAAAGACCAATCTTTCTCTGGAAGCTTTTAATTGGTTGGTCTGCATCAGACCCTCCTATCTGCTGTACAGAAGAGAAGATCATTGCTTCTTCGAGCCTTACTTGCCCAGTCGGTTCGCCAGACAGTTTGGGTATGATCAGCTGCACGTGGGCAATGCCATCACCAGCTTCAGGTCCAGGGACGGACTCATTGATGGAGCCAGAGGATGGCGGTACTTCATTATGGACTGTACGGGAGCAATCTTTATCGTGCCGGTTGCCACCCTCTCCACGGAGCTGCGCATCCTCCATTCGTATGCTCAGTTTTACATGGCGATTAACACCCTCTATCACGATTTTGACACGCGTGGAAGCTTCAGGGTGCCTTCTTCCAAGCCTGGGGGGAGAATTGAAGTCCCCTCGGTTTTATCTGACGAGGGTGAGGAGTCCGTCACTCCGGATGAGCCTCTGGTGTCGGTGCCGAGGTGTGAAGTGCCTCCGCCTGTGGGGGCTTTGGCGGTCTCTGGGAAGCGAAGGGCTCCTGTTTCGAAGCAGACTTCCCCTCGCAAGAGGAAGAAGAAGACGGTTGATCGCCCTCTCCGGATTCCTGGCATTGAGGCGCCTAGAGAGGAATCTGCTGCCTCTCCTGTTGGGGATGTCCCTTTGATTGGCGGAGAGGGACCCTCAGTTTCGGTTGGCGGTGCCGGAGAACTCCTGCTTGAGGCTGCCATTGTTGCCACTGCCTCCGGTAGTGGAATAAAATCGCCTGCGTGGCCGAGGCAAATGGGAGAATCTTTCCCTGGACCAGCAACGGATGAAACTCCTGCCGCGTCCGTGAGCATGACCAGCGAGGTTCCAGCTGACGAACCTCGACCGCGTCTTGGTGAAGTCTTGGTAGAGCTCCTGGTGATGTCGGTTGGCCCACCTCCTTCTCCAAGTATGACAGTTCGTATTGCGTCATTAAGGCGTGATATAGCTACATCGGCTGCAGACGCGGCATACACACCGTTGGCTACGGGTAAAGGCCATCTTTATGTCTCCTCTTAGAAAGATTACTATCATATTGATATCAACTTTCTTGTCCTCTTCTCAGGGGATGGCGTCCACGGGGAGTATAGCGCTGAAGCGCGTTCTGGCTCCGCTCGGGCTCCTAACGATGATACGGAGGCGTTCGACTTTAAGGAGGAAATAGCTTCGGGGGCCAGCTCGCCCGGAGTAGTTTCGTCACCTCAAGAGGAGGACGAACCTGTTATCGTGACCTCGCCTCTTGCGAGTATGCCGATGACTTCGACCGTCATTGTCGCATCTTCTTCGGTCGTACCACCTGTCGAGGCGGCGGCTGTGGCCACCTCGTCTGCAATCATTCCGGGAGGAAAACTCGCCAATATCGTGGCCACTCCTGGCGTCCAACCAGATCTGGTTGCGCTGACCGAGCTGTATACCAGCCTCTTCTACACCAGCTTGAATACGCTGATATCAATGGTGTTGGCGAAGAACCTGGATTTTGATCGTCTGAAGAAGGCTTCCCAGTTTTCGATTGGGGCGGTCAGGGAGTTTGGCGATTCTGGGGTAGCCGACGCCCTGGAGGCGATGGTTAATGGGTTGGAGCAACCTATTAACGAATACTTGCAGCTGACTCGGGGCAGTTTTGAAGCTGAGGTCCAGGCCAGATACGACTCCATGACTGCGCGGCTTACCAAACAGCTGGAGAGCCTGGATAACTCCATCAAAGCACATAAGCTGGAGATGGATAAAAGAAAAGCTGTCGTGGAGGAGGCTCTTGCTCTTCAGACGAAGTGCCAATCTGAGCACGAAGGTAATGCAGCGAGGGCTCGCAAGTTAAAGGAGAAACTCGCTTAGGCAGAGGAGTGGGCTTCTCAGTCGCTGGCAGGTCTAGACGTAGCGACTGGTCGACTGAGCACAGCGCGACGGGACCTGGAGCGTGCAGAAGCTGCCCGAGCTGGCTCTCTTCGGGCAAGGGTCGAACATTATGGATCTTTCTTGTTTTGTGCATTCTCATATCGGTTGGTGACCCGTAGGTTCCCAACTTACAGACCTTCTAGTGGCCTGGTGGTACTAGACCATAATTATACTTGTATATGAAGCATTTTCTTTATAGTTAATATGCAATGATGTACTTATACCTGTACAGATGTTCAATGTTCTATTCTCAGTGTTACATGCATGTGAAGTAGATTGCATAATAATACTTATTTCTTATGGCATACTTACTTTATAACATTCTTATATCAATGTACTAACAGTTCATTATTCATGTATTTTATTACTTTCAGCAGCATTAAACATAAGGCATCATTATCATTGTGTGGACTAGAGCAGCATATAGTTATGACATACAGCAAAGCAATACTAGCATTCATTTTATTATGGCATGAAGGAATAGAGGAGAAGGGACAGATTCACTCACTTATATAAATATTGTTTCCATGCCACAATCCCACATTCGCCTACGATCCCTTAAGAATGATCCGACGCGATACACGATCTTCTAACTTGGCATTATCATACATTCAAACCACGTCGCATAAGATATCCCATCCGGCCAAGTTAAGAAATACAATATCATCACACCAAGCATCTCAATTTTCTGTACCACTTGTATTCGATCGCTCTGATCCATCTATAATTCTAACGTAATATCTTTCTGCAGAGCGGGACATTACAGAGCGTCGGCAGCAGCAACACAAGGTGTCATGACGGGGTACGAGGGCGGGCGGAGGGGGTATGGATGTTGGGGGCGGAGGGGTGCGGGTCAGTGGGGCACGGTGGTGTCACGGGGGGGATGGTGGACATAGGGGAGGAGGAGAGGGTTGTCACGCCCCGATCCTACAAGGGTCGATCATCCTTTATTGGATCCTTTGCAGAACTGATCGTCTTTATTTGGGGCATGATATCTTATGAGCCTGGAGTTGCACTCTCATAAGATAAGATCGTGGAATGATAAAAAATTATTTGAAACACAAGTTAGAAAACACATTCACAGAGAGTTGAACACAGAGTATAGGAAGAAACATACTTTTTTATTGATTTAAATCAGAGTAATTTATATAGAGTTTACATTTGATACGTCTCTCGGCTACATTGATTGTATTACAAAAAAAAACTCAAAAGGCAGGGCGTTCCATCAGATAATCTTTGAGGTTCCGTGCATTACGTCCTTGTATAGGTTAAAATCTATGCCTCCAAAATGAACTGAATTCAACTATACTTCAAAATAGAAAGCTCCCAATGCCTTCTCGTTTATCCACTAGCGTTGAGCACCCTGAGTACATAAAATGGTGCCCACAAATATGGGTCAGTACTCAGCTGTACTGGTGAGCGGGAGGAACTTACTCGCCTAAATCAATACTTGCTTATTAAAGGAGAGCATGCTTTAAAAGGGTCTTGCTATTAAGAACTAGAGTAAATTCAGTTTATATCAGCTGCATATTTTTGTGAGTAAATAACATAGAACCCATTTAGCCTATTGGTTGCTTACTCAAATGATGTGCCCCTTTCCCGCACTGAAATACAAGTATACTTACCATCTACACAAGATAATAAATTAGCATGTAGTCTATCATATATGCGGTCATTGGTGTGATCGACACCTTGGGTACTTATCAAACAGCATTGCGACAAACCCTATCAGCCCGGGTTTTAAGCCCCTCTGAAGATCCCATAATGCATCATGCCAATCATGATCAAATATTTTTCCCGAGATCGATTTGGCTCCAGTGCCCCAAAAATTATTTTGAGGAAATGCTTGTTGGAGTGGGTGGGGTTCCCAACCTACTTGGAGAATACCCCAGAGTGCGATGAGCGTCGTCTGTGGTCAGAGAAGCTTAGGGAGTTGATGAGAGCCATTCGAGAGGTCGAAGAAACTCAGGAGAAAGGAGGAGCAGTCTGTTGTACAGGGGGAGACAGAGTTTGGGCCGAACTTAGTCCGAACTCGGTCCGAGTTCGGCGTGGTATTCCAGAACCTTAAAACCAAAGTCGAACCAAACTCGGTGTGGTATTCCAGAACCTCAAAACCAAAGTCAGTCCGAGTTCGGTCGGCGGAATGAACACAATTTCAGAGGTATTTTATACACCGTTGGATCGTATCCTATGGTCCAAGATTAGCTGCAGAATTAGGCGGTATATATATTATATTTTCCTAACCATAATTCAAAAGCTAACACATAAAATATCATCTCAAGAAAGAGAAAAAAAGGAGGTAAGAGTGCCATTGCAAATTTAGGAAGAAGAAAGAAGGATTGGAGGCCGTTTCGGAGGGAAAGATTATTTTGGATTATTTTTCATTGTCTTCTATCTTCGTGGTGTAATCTATTTTCTATTCCTAAGTGTTATGGTGATCCATGTTAGATCGGAAGGAGCTTTTAGAGGGTATATTCTCTTTATTCTATTAGTGGAGGTTCTTCAGGGTTGGACTCCGAGCGTCCCGTGATTTTTCCCGCAAGGGTTTTCTACATCAAAATTTTTTGTGTCTACGTGGATTATTTTTTTGTGGTTTGGTATTTGATTTTGTGTATTGTATTGCTCGGTTCTCTCGTAGGTACTCTCTGGTTTGGGGAAAAGTTTTTGTGCTTCTTTCCCAACAGTTTGGTATCAGAGCCAGGTTCTAAAATTTTCAGAAGGGTGTTAGGAGTTGACAGGCAAACAAGGGAGGAGAAATGAACGTGAAGCTAGTGCACATGGTAAACTTGAACGGTACCAACTATCATTACTTGAGGAGCAAGATGAAGGATCTACAATTTGTCAAGAAGCTGCATCTGTCGATATTGCTTCTGAGAGGCCCAGTGACAAATCCGAAGAGGACTAGAATTTCGAGCATATGCAGGTATATGGGTACATCAGGCAGTTCATTGACGAGAACGTATACAGCTATGTTTTCAGTATTGAGCAAGCGAGGATACTGTGGGATAAGCTAGAATTTTTGTATGCAAAGAAGATCGTGATAAATAAATTATTCCTTATCTGGATGTTGATGGGTCTGTGGTACAAAGATGGGGCATCTATTACGGATCACTTGAGTGAGTTCCAGGGCGTGGTTGACCAGTTATCATCGATGGGAGTCAAGTTCGACGACAAGGTTCAGAGACTATGGCTCTTGTCTACATTGCTAGACTCGTGTGAGACCGTACGAGTATCTATGATCGCTTCTGCTCTGGAAGGCGTAGTCAGTCTGAGTTTGCCAAGAGCGGGGTACTGAATGAAGAGATACGAAGACGTTCTCATGGTACTTCATCCACATCTCACTCAGAGGTGCTTGTTTCAGAGAGCCACGGAAGGGGTAAAAGCAGGGGTCTAGGCGGTGGCAGAGACAAAAGTAGGAGAAGGTCCAAGGGTCGGTATGAGGACTCGGAGTGTAATTATTATGGAAAGAAGGGCCACATCAAGCGAAATTATTTCGCTTGGAAGAGAGGGAAGAAAGGCGACAAGGGGAAGCAAAGTGAGGACACTACAGTGGAGTCCTCGACACATAGAGGCGACATGATCATTGTAGGTGATAAGATAGTTATGAACCTCATCCATGATGATAACTCTTGGCTGGTGGACTCTGGGGCTTCAACGCACGTATCTCATAATATGGCACTATTTGCTACTTATACAACAGGCGACTATGGAGTGTTGAAGATGGATAATAGAGATGTATCAAAGGCGGTTGCCATTGGAGATGTGCATTTACGGACAAAGATGGGTACAGTTCTTATTCTCAATGATGTCCGTCATATCCCTGATATCCGTTTCAACTTGGTGTCGGTTGGAAGGTTGGACGACGAGGGTTTCTTTAGTCTCTTCAGGAACAGTCAGTGGAAGCTTTCCGAAAGTTCGATGGTGATTGCTAGAGGAAGCAAGAGGTCCGGACTCTACTATATGAAAGGGAGCGCATAGAGGCACAGGAGATTAACTCAGCTACTGATGCGTCTACTGAATTGTGGCACAGGCGGATCAGCCATATTAGCGAGAAAGGGACGAACTACTTAGTGAACAGAAAGGTGATTCCAGGGCTAAAGTCTACAAAGTTGGAGAAGTGCACGCACTATTTGGCAGAGAAGCAAAATAGGATATCTTTAAAAAGTCACCTAAGTTCAAGGAAACCGGCGTTGCTCGAGTTGATTCACTCGGATGTCTGCAGTCCTATAAAGGTAAAATACATTGGTGGTGCTTCTTATTTTGTAATATTTATTAATGATTATTCCAGGAAGTTTTGGGTCTATACCATAAAGACCAAGGATCAGGTGATGCCCTTTTTCAAGGAGTTTCAGGCCTCTGTTGAAAGGAAGATGGGCAAGAAGCTGCTTTGTGTTTGGTCGAATAATAGCGACGAGTATATCGGTCCCTTTGATGCTTATTGCAGAGAGCAAGGGATACCACACCAGAAGACTCCACCAAAGACATTGCAGCTCAACGATGTAGCAGAGCGGATGAACAGGATACTGGTGGAGAGGGTGTGGTATTTACTGTCAGAAGAAAACTTATCGGGCAGCTATTGGGGTGAGGCACTTTACACGGCTGATTATCTTATTAATTTATCTTCTAGTACTCTTTTGCAGTATGATGGGCCTGACAAAGTATGGTACGACAAAAAGCTATCATACAATCACCTATGAGTGTTTGGTTGTAAGGCCTTCGTGCATGTACCGAAGGACGAGATATCCAAACTTGAGCCAAAGATGAGGCGATACGTCTTTGTCGGCTACGGTCAGGATAATTTGGCTATAGAATCTATGATCTAGTGGAAAGAAAGCTCTACAGAAGCAGGGATATGGTATTCGTCGAGGATCAGACTATGACCAACACTCAGGATTTTGATATGCCTTCTGAGGCGGAGGAATTGCCTGAGTTAGATTCATTTTGCTTCGAGCAGTTTTTAGAGGACATCACAAAGGATCCAATTATGGGGGAGATAGTACATGGAGTTGCTCCCAACCTTGATCATCAGCCTATTGATGGTGGTCATGGTGACCCTCAGAAGGATGAGCATGCCAAGGAGGCAGTTCCTGGAGGGATGAAGGCTGTAGATATACAGTCAGCACCAGTGATTTCATTGAGGATGAGTGATAGAGAGTGTCGACCATCTACGAGATACTCATCGGGTGAGTATGTGCTACTGACTAATGGGGAAAAACCTGAAAATTTCGCAGAAGCTATGGAAGACGAACACATACAGGAGTGGATGGAGGCCATGTAAGAGAAGATGAGTTCCTTGGAGGCTAACTCTACTTATGATCTAGTACGATTGCCAAAAGACAAGAAGGATTTAAAGAATCAATGGATGTTCAGAGTGAAGCAGACAGATGAAGCTACTCGCCCTCGATAAAAAGTGAGGCTGGTAGTTAAAGTCTACGGTCAGCGAAAATACATAGATTATGATGAGATCTTTTTGCCAGTCGTCAAACAGTCGTCTATTCGGGTGGTGCTAGCTTTGGAAGCCAGTTTCGACATAGAGATCGAGCAAATGGACGTAAAGACGACATTCCTCCATGATAATCTTGAGAAGGAGTTGTACATGGAGCAGCCAGAGGGATTATGTGATAAGGGCAAGTCATATTTGGTCTGCTGGTTGAGAAAGAGCTTGTATGGTCTAAAACAGGCTCCGAGACAGTGGTACAGGAAGCTTGAGTCATTTATGGGGGCACATGGCTATGCACGGACGATGTTGGATCATTGTATTTTTGTGAGGTACTTTACCGAGGATGATTTTATCATTTTGTTGCTTTATGTTGATGACAAGTTGTTAGTGGGTCAGAATGCCACCAGGAAAGCAGAGTTGAAGAGCCAACTAGGCACGTCCTTCTCTATGAAGGATTTGGGTGTAGTAAAGACTATTCTTGGGATGGAGATCATCTGAGAGAGAGTCCAATCTGCTACACTTGTCCCAAAAGAAGTATATTCATCGGGTACTTCAGCATTTCGAGATGGACGGATCAAAAAAAGTGAGTAACCCCCTTGCGACTCATTTTAAGTTCACTGAGGAGAAGTGTCCATCTATCGAGGACGAGAAGGAAGATATGAAGCGGGTTTCATAGGCCTCAGCCGTGGAAAGTCTTATATATACTATAGTATGTACGAGGCCAGACATTGCTCACGCAATCGGCACAGTTAACAGGTACACTTCCAATCTTGGAAGGGTAAATTAAAGTGGGGTTAAGTGGATTGTAAGATATCTTTAGGGTACTGCCGATTGGAGACTTTTATTTGGTGGTGATGAGCAAACGCTGGTTGGGTATACCGATGTTGATATGGTTGGAGATATAGACACGAGGCGATCGACTTCGGACTATGTGATGACGTTTGTTGGTAGAGCAGTATCGTGGCAGTCGCATTTACAGAAGTATATTGTCTTGTCGACAACATAGGCAGAGAACATTGCGACAACGGAAGCTTGCAAGGAGTTATTGTGGATAAAGAAGTTGTTACAGGAAATTAGGCTAAAGCAGGAGCAGTATCCTTTGCTTTGTGATAGTAAGAGCACTATTCACCTTATGAAGAACTAGACATTTCATAGTCGATCCAAGCACATTGAGACCCGGTATCATTAGATATAGGATATTATTGAAAAGAAGGAAGTGACGCTTGAGAATGTTCATACAGACGACAACGGAGCAGATATGTTTACAAAGATTCTTCCAAGAAGAAAGTTTGAGAACTGTGGGCAGATCGTCAGGATGATAATCCCCTCTACATAGTTGTGAAGGAAAAGATTTGTTGGTGTAGGTAGGGTTCCCAACCTATATTGAGAATACCCTAGAGTGCGACTAGCGCCGTCTGTGGTCAGAGAAGCTCAGGGAGGTAACGAGAGCCATTCGAGAGTTCGAAGAAACTCGGGATGTAGGAGGAGCAGTTTATTGTACAGGGGAAGATAGAGTTCGGTCTGAACTCGGTCCGAGTTCGACGTGGTGTTACAAAACCTCAAAATCAAAGTTGGGCCGAACTTGGTGTGGTGTTCTAAAACCTCAAAACTAAAGTCAGTCCGAGTTCGGTCGGCGGGTTGAACAAAATTTCAGAGGTATTTTATACACCGTTGGATCGTATCCTACGGTCTAGGATTAGCTACGGGATTAGGGGTATATATATTAGGTTTTTCTAACCCTAATTCAAAAGCTAACACATAACAAACCATCTCAAGGAAGAGGAGAAAAGAAGGCAAGAGTGCCATTGCAACTTTAGGAAGAAGAAATAAGGATTGGAGGTCGTTTCTGAGGAGGAGATCATTTTGGATAATTTCTCATTGTCTTCTATCTTCGTGGTGTGATCTATTTTCTATTCTTAAGTGTTGTGGTGATCCGTGTTAGATTGGAAGGAGCTTATAATATCATATCCCAGTACCAAAATACCAAGGGACTAGCCACGTGACAATGGCCAGCAGCACAACTCTAATGGGCAAACCCAATTTAAAGGACCCGTTAGAGTGCACTTAAGCTATAATATATATAAAATAGTCTACAAATATCTGTCATAGTCTATATATCTAATCTTATCCATGATAAGTAACAAAATCATAAAGATACAAGTCCAGTCACAATAATATAAAATGATCTGTCCAACCAAAGCAATATAAATAATGTCACGGGGGACAACCCGTCATCAAAATAGAAAAGAAAATAAATCCAAGTACAATATCCAGAAGTCACTACAAGATCAAATATCTAAGAACACTAAGCATAATAAATTAATGGTGAGAATACTGTATGTTCAAGAGAAGTCCTCTGGAACATCCTCGTCCTCTGCAACTTGTACGTCTCCAATAGTAGCACCTGTCCCGTAAACCTCAGGATAGCTCTCCTCGTCTACACCTGGGGACATAATTCGGATCCAGGTCCTCAGGGGACATAGCAAGGTACAATAAACACTCAAGCCAAAATAAAATGCAGTAAGTAAGAACAGACCCTTAGGGCAAGCTATGTAACTAGCTAAGTAAAATACAAATGAGAGCATCACTAGTACTCAGGCTGAGACTGCTATAGGCTCTGTGTCGGGGAGTGTCATGCCCCAATTTTTGTTAAATCGATAATCGTCCCTCGGGCGTAATGTCGTGCACGTGTAAGGCGCGCATGCACAAGGCCTAGGCATAATAATATACTTCCAGAACACATGCAACAGAGTAAGCAAATAAGATAACACATATTTGAGGCATAAAAAAATTTCTTTATTGATAATGAACATATGATTACACACTCTTGACCCAAAAGCGATAAGGATGCTACGCGGACCTACAACTTGGACGTAAAATAAGATAGTCATTCTATATATTATATCATTTACTAAAACTTTAAAATATAATAGACACCTGCTGGCGAAGCTATCGCCTTCCCTCGGAGCTGCATAAAAGGGGTACACGAGCTCCAGATGCTTTATACAAGTTCCAAAAGGCATGAATGGAGTGCGTCAAGTACTGGACTGGTTGGGGAAGAAAAGCTTCAACTCATCGCCCCGTCGCCTAGGCTCGGGGAACCTGCTGCAACGAGGGTCAGTACTTTAAAAAGTACCGGTGAGGGCGAGCTAACCCAACTAACCAAATTGACACAATATTCAGGTGAGGCAAACATATTATTGATATGGACTTTCTATTTTGCCTTAGTGCAAATTTTAGAATGCAATACAATGCATATATATAAATGTGACTTAATAACTATGCCACCTTTCGGTTACCTGCGGTGTTTCATCCACCTGCACAAGACTTACCATATTCTTCTATGTCAAGAAGACACCATTAGCTTGAAAAAATAATACAGTAATATGTTGGGTCATGGCACGTGTTGCCACCGTGGATAATAGCTACAGTAAGACGGTAACCCATGCAGCGCAGGTAGCAAGCCCCGCTTCAAGGCCCCGTATTACCCGTGCTAGTCTTGCTAGCGTAGCTATCCGAGTTTCACCCAAAACAAATCGGCCTCGGTGCCCGGGGAACCGTTCGCAGGAACAAAATCTTGTGCACAAGTTGTCTGACCGACTACGTATCGACACTAAGTTAATAATTGAAGCAATTCAAGCCACTAGAATGTACATATCTACTTTATTATAGTACAAATGGCATAGTCTACCTGCTCAAGTGATCGCATTTTATTTAATTGCACTACACATTTATACAGTTATAAAGAATAAGTTTTAGGTATAACTAAAACATGAATATATAGATACAAAACGGAGAAGCACGCATAAAATATGATCGTATAGAAATTTATATAAAAAGCATCAGTATCCCAAGTTACTTCATGTTATCTTGACTCATGCATTATTATTCCTATGATATCGTTGATCGAATCATACAAACGAGTCAGATTATTTTAGAATAAAGACTTGGAAGAAGGGAGCTAATCGATGTAAGTCCACTCACAAGTTAGTGAACTGGTAGAGAAAAAATAAAGAACTTTAAGACTCCGCTTGCGCGTCGCCAATACGATCACCTGCACGCACCAACAGATGATTAATATCTCCTGCTCGAGTCTCCAAAGGTTTGATATGAAATACAAAATCCTAAGAATGAAGGCAATAAAATCTATCAAAACCGTTCAAGAAAACGCAACTCATAAAACCAACAAGAAAGCAACCAAGCGGCATCAAAAACGGGCAAGAAAACCAACGCAACGGAAAGGCCCCTCTCGACTCTGCCGTCGAGTCTTTCCTTGAGGCATGATCCGTTGAATGTGGGACCTGATTCCCAAGAAATCAATCCATAACGAGAAAAGGATCTTGATTCAATCTGTCCTGATCGAATGATACCAAGTATTTCTTAGTCACACTCCCCGAAAAGGGAGAACAGGGCGCTACAACTTAACCCATTAACAAAAAGTTTCATCCTCAAAACTTAGGAATAATAAGGGACACTTTTCCATCATGTCTGATTCGAGTTCCCAGGTTGATTCCTTGACCAAGTGGTTCCGCCAAAGAATGCGTACAAGCGAGACTGCCCGATTTTGCAACTGCTTCTCTTTCCGATCTAAGAACTGAACGGGCTCCTCGACGTACGATAAGTCTGCTTGCAGATCCAGCTGACCGAAGTCTACTATGTGGTTCAGGTCATGTACGTACTTTCTAAGCTGTGACACATGGAAAATATTATGCACTTCTGACAGGGCTGGTGGCAATATAATTTGATAGGCAACTAAAGTGACCCGTTTGAGAACTTCAAATGGCCCAATAAATCTCAGACTTAACTTCCCTTTTACTCCAAATTGCATGAATCCTTGCATGGGCGAGACCTTTAAAAATACATGGTCACCTTCCTGGAACATGAGGGGTCGACGAGGAATGTCGGCATAGCTCTTTTATCGGCTATGTGCTACTTTTAATCGATCTCGGATCAACCAAACCTTTTGGACTGTTCGTTCAACCAGTTCTAGTCCAAGGATTTGGCGCTCCCCAACTTCATCCTAGTAGATCGGTGACCTACACTTTCGTCCATACAGAGCCTTATATGGAGCCATTTGGATGCTGGATTGATAATTGTTGTTGTATGCAAATTCGGCCAACGGTAGGTAGACGTCTCAACTTGACTTTAAATCAATTACGCAGAGATGCAGCATGTCTTCTAGTACCTGATTTATCCATTCTATTTGGCAATATGTTTGAGGATGGTAGGCTAAGATGACCTTCAACTTGGTCTCCATCGCTGACTGAAGGCTTTCCCAGAAACGTGATAGAAATCGTCCGTCCCGATCTGATACTATAGAAACTGGCACTCCGTGCAGCCGGACTATCTCATCAAGGTAGGTCTAGGCAAGGGGATCGGTGCTCCAAGTAATTTTGATGACAATGAAGTGCGCTGACTTGGTTAACCGGTCGACGATGACCCAGATTGCGTCGTTCCTCCGTTGCATCTTCGGCAAGCCAACAATAAAATCTAAGATTATGTGCTCCCACTTCCATCTGGGATAACAAGATTCTGGATTTCTTTGCACGGCCTCTGATTTTCTGCTTTCACCCTCTGACAGGTTATGCATTACGACACAAAGAGCGCCACATTCTTCTTCATGTCATGCCACCAGAAAATAGTGCGAATGTCTGTATATATTTTCTTGCTCCCGGGATAGATCATATAGGCTGTATAGTGAGCTTCCGCAAGAATTTCCTTTCTGAGTTCTGAGTCATTGGGGATGCATAGCCTCCCCTTAACTCGCAACACTCCATTCTCATCTACTGTAAAGTCCCTCGCCTTCCTCGCTAGAATCTGCTCACACATTTTTCTTAGGAATGGGTCGTCCCTCTGAGTAGATGTGACCCTCTCTAACAGGTTGGGTAAAAATTGCATCTGAGCAACCCGCGCGCAGTGATATCGAATTCGGAGTTCAACGCCCATTTCCTCTAAGTCCCTTTTTAACCTGCGATCAACGGACAGGGATCCCGCAAACACTTGACTCAACGCATCTGCTACAACATTTTCCTTGTCAAGTGTGTAATCAATCATCAATTCATAATCTTTTATTAATTCTAGCCAATGCCGTAGTCGTAGGTTGAGGTTCACTTGGGTAAATAGGTAATTTAAACTTTTATGACCAGTATAAATTCGGCAAGCCACTCCATAGAGGTAGTGTCGCCACAATTTTAGCCCGAACACAATTGTCGCTAGCTCCAGGTTATGTGTAGGATAATTCTTCTTGTGCTTTTTCAGTTGCCTGAATGCGTAGGCTATCACCCTATCCTGCTGCATGAGTATACACCCCAAGCCCTGCTCTGACACGTTGCTGAATATTTGGAATCCCGAGATCTCGTCTGGTAGTGCAAGTAATGGGGAAGAGGTGAGGCGATGCTTTAACTCTTCAAACAAGGCTTCACAATCGGCGGACCACTCAAAAGTGACTCCCTTCTGTGTGAGGCGAGTCAGAGGTGATGCTAGTTTGGAAAAATTCTTTACAAACTGTCGGTAGTATCCCGCTAGCCCGAGGAAGCTTCGTATCTCACTGACGGATGCAGGCCACTTTCACTCGACAATGGCTTCAACTTTCTTTGGATCAACTGAGATGCCTCTCGCAGAAATGATGTGGCCGAGAAAAGATATACTGTTCAGCCAGAATTCACACTTACTCAGTTTCGCATATAGGTTATGGTCCCGAACAGTCTGTAGCACGGTCTGCAAGTGCTCTGCATGTTCCTCCCCATTCTTCGAGTATACCAAGATATCATCAATGAACACTACTACAATCTTTTCGAGATACTGCCAGAACATACGATTTATTAAGTCCATAAAGGCGGCAGGGGTATTGGTTAATCCGAATGGCATTACCAAAAACTCATAGTGGCCGTAGCGAGTGCGAAAGGCTAATTTTGGCATATCATCCGGTTTAATCCTGAGTTGATGGTAACCTGAGTGAAGATCAATTTTTGAGAATACCGTCGCACCTTGTAGTTGATTGAAGAGGTCATTGATCCTGGGGAGGGGATACCTGTTTCAAACAGTGGCCTTATTCAATTTATGATAGTCAATGCAGAGCCGCATCGAGCCATCTTTTTCTTTACAAACAATACAGGCGCATCCCACGGAGACATGCTCGGGCGAATGTACCCACGATCTAGCAATTCCTGCAACTGAAACTTTAACTCTTTTAGTTCTGCCGGGGCCATTCGATACGGAGATTTGGAAATTGGTCGAGTTTTTGGAAATGTATCAATAGTGAACTCTATCTCTCGAATAGGCGGCATGTCGGGCAACTCGTCAGAAAATACATCAGAAAAATCTGCCACAATGAAAATAGACTCAACGTTTGCACAATCTCGCTGAGTGTCACGAACGGACGCCAAGTACCTGACACAGTCAGAATGTATCATCCGTCGAGCAGGTATTACAGAGATCACCGTGCAGGCATTCGGCGCTCTCGATTGTGGACTGCACGCATAGCAAAATTCGATCTCGTCGGGTAGATAAAATATGACTTTCTTTTTCGCATAATCTATGGTAGCTGAGCAAGCGCCGAGCCAATCCATCCCTAGAATTAGATCATAGTCCCTTATGTCTAGAACTATCGCATCGAGTGACAATTTCCTTCCTGTTATGCAAATGCAGTCATCTCAACAAACTGAATCAACAGGCAAGTCCAGCCCGACGGGGTACTGACACTAAGCCTTAGGCCTAACGGTGTCTGAATAAATTTGTGCTCCCTAGCGAAGTTTGTTGATACAAAACTATGTGTGGCACCAGAATCAAATAATACTCGTGTAGGTACATTATTGAATAGCAATATACCTGACACCATGGTCACCGAGGCAAGCACCTCGTCCCTCGTTAATGCATAAACCCGGCCTCGAGTGTTTGGACGACGTTCCTGTTGTTGCGAAGGCCGATTAGCTTGGGGTCCCTAAACAAAATTTTGCTGCTCTACAAGGTACAGAGGGACCCAATTAGGGTGATCAAGACAGTCACGAGCATAATGGCCTAGCCGACCACAGTTGAAGCATCCCTGGTTTCGACATTCACTAGCATGGTGCCATGTACGATTGCATTTTGTACAACGCTGCCCATGATCCCCTCCCGTATGATTGCCCTTGTTACCGCCATTATTTAGATGCTTATTAGCGTTGTTTCCTCCCATATTACTAGGGCACTTATGATGAGAATGCTGCACAGCGTCGGCAGTAGTGGAAGGATATTATGGTTCCAGGACGAGGGCATGGTTAAGGACTCCCCTCATCGTCTCGTACTATGGAGGGACTACGTGCGCGTGAATGGAAGGGCGCAGGCCACCCTCAAATCGTTTGGCTCAGCTCGCTGCGTTGGGCAGATAAGGACTAGCAAACTTGGCCAACCGATTGAATTATGCGATATACTGCTTCACCGTCATGCTTCCTTGTTGCAGACGCACAAAATCTTTCTCCTTCTGACGATGAATAGGTGGAGGAATAAACTCCTCTTCGAATACGCTATGGAAGGTGGTCCACGGGATCATCTCGCCATCACCGTTTGCGGAGAGGGATCTACGGTGCATATCCCACCAATCGTGCACGTTCATACGAAGCTGGAGCTGGGCACAGGCGACTTGCTTGTCATCAGGTACTTCTAGGAGTTTAAAGTGATCCTCAAGCTCGGCCAACCAATCTAGAGCCACAATGAGGTCCTCAGTCCCTCGGAAGGACGTGTTGTAAACCTTTTTGAAGTCAGAAAAGTCGAAGGCAGTCACATCCTTCTTCTTTGGGGTTCGGGGTACTTTGACTTCATTTACTAGTTGCTCCATCAGTGCCGCTACTATCGTTGCGGAATGGTTGGAGGCTAAGGTCTGAACAATTTGTTGCAGGTCATCCACCTGCTTCTGTTGGACCTCAAATCAGACTTCTAAATTTTTCTCGAACTTGTCCTGTCGGGCCTCATCCCTTCTCTGTTGCGCCTCTAGCATTAGCATCATTCGTTCGACCGGATCGGCGGGGGGTATAGGTCGTTGGCTCTCGGAGCTTGCCGAAGTGCCTAAAGTACTTGCATTAACTTGCCCTGATGTGTTTGATAATAAACGAAAGAAATAAAACTAGGTTTATACGAAACCCTTTCTTTGGTTTACAAATAAGAAAAAGAACTACAATCAATCCTATACGAGGATGTTAAGTACAAAAATTTAATTTTGGATAAATATTACTATAGGAGTCTGATCTGCGGTCGATCACTTTGTCCCTTGGACCACACGATGATAAAGAAGTGCTGTAGAAGAAGGAGAAGCTTCAAAAATCACAAGAGGGATTGGATGCTGGATGCCAAAGTCGTCAATCACTACCCTCTGTCTGTGCTCTAGGCTCTTCTCTTCAAAAAAATCCGATCTCCCCTCTAAAATCGATCATTTTCCTCTGTTAATAGAGGTCTCTATTTATAGAGCCTAGTTGCAGTAACCGTCCAGTCGGCGTAGAAGCCGAACAATTGAGAGTGGGGCGCTCTTTACGCGGCGATTATGATAACTGCTACCCACGTCTAAATGATCTCTCGACTCTGCGTGTGACACGTATCCCATTATGAGGTAACGCGTATAACTGCTGCAAAGATCACGGCATGCAAGCCACGTGGGTAACTGCCCCTCGCGTAGAGATGATTGGCGTAGAAGCCGAATAGTTATCAAGTTGGCATAGAAACCAAGTAGGCGTAGAAGCCCAGTAGGCATAGAAGCCCAATAGCTGACATATAGGCGTAGAAGCCTGATGGCTGTCGAGTTAGCATAGAAGCCAAGTAGGCGTAGAAGCCTGATGCTGCATGTATAGGTAGCCGGCGTAAAGGTAGCCAGTTATTCCTCCTTGACTGAGATCTTGAGCGCATTTTGGACTAAATAGCCTTATCACGCATCTTTGCAAATATGGCCTAAATTGGCGTATTTTGAGGAGATAGCATACGGCGTACTCCTATAGCTGAAAATAGCCTGGTGGCGTAATGTGTTGGGATGGTGATTTGGACGTATTAGCCCTAATTATAGCTCACCCAGTCATTAGGAATAGAACAAAATCTCGTGCATTAAATGCAAAGATCTGCCCCCCCTATCTCGCGCATTAACTGCAGAGCCGTGCCTCGAGTTTTGTACGAAGAGAAGCTTTTGACGTGGTGGTTGGTTTCCTTTCATCCTAAGCGTAAAAGCTCATGTCTGCCTGTATAAAACAGGCAGCGTATTCCTTGAATGCGTAAACGATATCTTAATTCAAGGATTTGTAACTAAACGATAATCTGGGGCTCTGTGCAGAATCATCATTACAGCCGTCCTCTTGGTAGTCGTGCAGTACTCTTTGTCAGGAGTCAGGTTCATTATACTGTCTGATAGGTTCATTCGAGGAATACGAAGAGTTCCTCTTACAACTTCCCGCTGCATTAAAAAGCAGATAGGTTTACGCCATAGAGGTGAGGTAGCAACCTTTTTACGCTAAAGAAGTCTAGAAATACTGCATTACGCGGGTTGTTTTGGAGCTATATTTTACGCTAAATAGCGTTGAAGCTCTGTTGTACGCCTTTGGCTCTGAAGTCATGTCTTACACCACCCAGTGCTGGAGCTCTATTTTACGCGGATTCCTGCATGTTTGAGGGTTTTACGCGTATGATTCCTCAGCGTATTTTTCATGCTTCTACAAGACCCCCTTCAAAGTTTTTAAATTTCTCGTAATTTGAAATACTTTAAATGAAGCATGAAACGGTCAAATTTGACTCGTTCCGCGAGGCTGATTTCTCGGCAAGTATTTAAGAATTTGTTGGGATTCGGTGTGATCTTCTCTGCCTATATAAAGGCGACTGGGTTAACCTATTTTTTCCATATTTCCTTCACCACACAGAGATGGTTGCCGATGTTCGTCGGGTCAACTTGAGGAAGAAGAAGATCATACTCTTCCAGCATGTAAGGAGCCGTAAAAAGAGGCATCTTCGAGCAAATATCCTCTGCAACGATGGATCATGGAAGAATATCATAGCTTCCTTTGCTCGGGATGATCAGCAATTTTTATTTGGCGATTCGTCCAGGAGAGAGGAAGGGTCTCATTCGACCACACAGCTTGCAAGCTGTATTTTCTTCCATCATGGCGGTGGACGAGGGTAGGCAGTCTGGCCCTATCTTCCAGTATTGAGTTAGGTCTGAACCCCCAATATAATTCTAGGGCATGCCTGCCATGGCATATAGAGGATGGCTTGAATAATTTATACAAGCCCAGTTGTGTATCCTCCCGCCATTTACCATTTTCTTGTTCATCGGCTACTGAAGCCGATAAAGTGCTATAGAAGAAGACAAAGATCTCCACTAATATGATAACCTGGTGTAGTAGATTCTCGGTATGATCTTAAATGAAAAAAGGAAACCCTTTGTAGAAAAAGGATTTCCATCATATGTAATCATGAGGATGAAAAAATCTTTTGTAAACTGGATTTCCATCATATGTAATCATGATTAATAAAATCGTCTTCTTTTACGCATCTGATGATTTTCCATATTTGCTGTGATAGAGTCGAATATGTGCAGCTTTGGCACGTCTGAATAACCGACTCTGATAAAAATATATCTGATCTCATCCTGTCTTTTACGCGTAACTGAAGACACATAGAAAGCTTCTTAGCATTAAGTTGAATGTCCAAACTGTCATGTTGTTTTGAAAGAGGAGTCGCGTAGAATTCTGAACTGTCACTTCTCTGATACGAAGAATTTGCTGTTCAGACCTTCACCTTCAAGAATGTTTTCCCAAAAATCCCTTAAAAAGGGCGAGAAATGGCCGTCAAATAGGCCATACTTGAACTTATGTAAAAGACTGGACTTAGGATGAACTTTCAATCGACCCAAGAAGGAGAGTCATCTTCAATGCTGAACTCTGTGTGTTTTGGGTACTTGGAATATTTTGTAGCCAAGAAGGAGCATTTCTACGTAAATCCTTGCGGTTGGCCATCTGTAGCTGTTGAGCGTAGAATCGTAGATTTGTAGCTTCTTGAGCGTAAAATCGTAGGTTTATAGCCTCTCGAGCGTAAAAGCTGCTGAGCATAAAAGCATCCGGGCGTAAAACCATAGAAGAAAAACTTTCGAGCATGAAGTCATAGATTTGTAGCCTATGAGCATAAAACCGTAGGTTTGTAGCCTCTCGAGCGTAAAAGTTGCTGAGCATAAAAGCATCCGGGCATAAAACCATAGATTTATAGCCTCTGAGCGTAAAACCGTAGACTTGTAGCCACTGAGTGTAAAAGAGCTCCTGAGCGTAAAAATCTTAGATCTGCTCTGCGCGTAAAATCCGGATCACTGACTTTCCGTCTTCTTTTTTCAAATGATAGGCTGACGTGGCACCAAATCATAACTGAATATTAAATATCGGATTTGGTTAGGAATTCGAAGAGTTATCCGAACTCTATAAATACCCCAAGGCCTTCAGAGAAGAAACCCTTCATCTGTCTTTTGCAAAAAACCTTTGTCTCTTCAAGAACTCTTCTTCGTCTCTTCTCTGAGCACTCTGAGTTTTTAGCAATGGCACCGAAACACACTTCCACCGCTAAGGGAAAGAAAGTTGCCTCTTCCTCTCGCTCCTCTGCTCAAGCACGAGCAACTCCCATTGGGCTGAGCGAGCCTCGATCGGAATGCGCCGCCCCTCCATCAAGCCGTGCTCCGGACGTCATAGGTAAAGTTTTTTGGGAGGAGAAAAACAAAACCCTTCGCACACGTTGTACGTGAACGCGCAAGGTCATCTTCTGTGCTGAGAGCCTCTTCGAGGAAGATGATGCACAACGATGTTTTATTATTACGTCCATATTTTTAATGTGTCAGCGTAAGAACTCCATATTTTCGTAGTCTGGCATAAAAGCACGGACTGTCGAAATTTAGCGTATACTACAAACTTTGAGTTTTGCGCGCTGGATGAAAATTTTTGGCGTAAAAACTCAAATTTTGGTAGTCTGGCGTAAAAGCTCAGACAGTTAAGTTTTGGAGTATACTGCCAACCTTGAATTTTATGCCTCGGACATAGGTTCCGGCGTAAAGATCAAGTTTTTTGCAGTCTCGGCGTAAAAGCACAGACTGATAATCTTTGGTGTAAACTGCAAGAGTGTAACGTCTAGTGTAGAAACTGACTTGTTCTCTTACGTTTTATAGTGGACTTGCAGATCCCTCTTTTGGCTGAGGTGATGGGATCCGCTGCCGGGATGCTGAACTCGAATTATTTGGAGGATTTGTCGCATGTGACATTCTCCATTTCTGGAGCCAATTACCCTGAAGAGAGGGGAACCCTGATATCGTCCCAAGGAGAGCGCATGCTGCTGAGTATGATCAGTGGGGAGCCCCTGACATACATTGATAGGACGGAGTATAAGAAACCGGGTTTCTTATTTGGGGATGCTATTGACAAGCAATCCTAGACCAAGCCCAAGAAGGAGGACTGGGTGTTCACTGCTGAGGGCACGATGATGTATCTGCCGATGATGCCCCAGGATTACCCTATTTCGGCCTTCTTTCATGCCACACATCCTAGAAAGATGGTGTGGGTGCTGACTCCAGATCTTTACGGCCGACCGGGGAAGATTTTATACAACAAGGGAGGCGACCGGGGATCTTATATGAGCCGTCCTACAGGCCCTGTTGTGCCCTTTAGGGGATTGCTGCCGGGTAGTGTCCCGAGTGAGGATACTTCGCTGGTCCAGCCTATCCAGATATCGACTTTCTGCAACGACTTCATGGGGCAGGGAGGAATGTACCCCAGAGTCAATCCTCGGACCAGTGGATGACTTAGCCCGAGAAACCTTCGATGGGCCAGTTTGACTGCTTGGGCCCTGAAGCACTTCCAGATAGAGCTGGAAAGAATTGGCTTATTCACTGTCGTGAGTGCCACAAGTGTTGGGTTGCCTCTCAACTCTAACTTGTTCTTAGCCTTGATGGAGCGATACAATTCGCTCACTGGGACTTTTGCCACTCCGCTGGGGGAGTTGGGCTTAGCCCTTCACGAGATGACAGAGGTTTCGAAGCTGCCAATGGGGGACATTCCTTATGAAGAGTATGTCCCTACAAACATGGAGTTGAGGGATACAAACCCTCGGGCAGTGGCAGTATATCAGGAGCTGATGTGCCACTACCTTCCTTGTACCACTTTCTACCAGGAGCCGTCTGATTTGGCTCACACCAATAAGTGGGCAACATACCTCTTCTTCTACCAGGCTAGAAATGCTAATCCGGACAAGGTGGTAGATAGCCGAGATAGGCCCTTGAACCTCCTGAGCATGCTCAATGCTGACACTGTCGATGACCTCATCGAAGATACAGGGGCTCCGGATTATGTTCTTGAGGAGGAGATAGGGGTTACCCTGCAGGCACAAAAGCCTTCAGTTATATGAGGCATTGTCGGAAGCCTCTGTCAAGAAAAGCTCAATTGGCTGGCTTTCTCTCCATGTGGCTACGCCGATGGGTAGTGTCGGGCATCGCTTCTGCGGATCGCATCCATCGCAACACTTTATGGCCCACAGTACGCTTGGTGTTCGGAGCCAGACTGGGCCTGCTTCCTGCTATGGTATGTAGAATACAAGCAGGTTTGAGGGCCCTTACTGATGGACTGCTCGCTGATGAGACGCAGCGAGAAAGCTTTCCCAGGGTGGAATTACCAGTCCTGTATCTGATGGGATGGTTGATTATTCACAACGCCCGGGTGATGTCTCCTGGTTCCGCTAGTAGTTCAGGAAATAATTTCTTGCTGAATTACAAGAATTCCTCTTGGAACGTGGTGACCGTCACAGATTGCCGGCGGGAGTTAAATGTAGCCCATAGCTGGAAGATCTTCTGTATCGTTTCCCCTGTACACATCAATCAACAGGGGAGGAAGCTCAAGGATGAAGTTCATGGGAGAACCATTCTTTCTTCTGAAGCCTTCTATTGGTTGGTCTGCATTAGACCTTCCCACTTGCTATACAAGAGTGATGATCATTGCTTCTTGGAGCCCTATCTACCCAGTCAGTTTGCCAGGCAGTTTGGGTATGACCAATTGCATGTGGGGAATGCTATTACCAGCTTCAAGTCCAGAGGTGGACTTATTGATGGAGCCAGAGGGTGGCGGTACTTTGTCACAGGTTGTACTGGCACAACTTTTGCCATGCCCGCTACTTCTCTTTCCATGGAACTGAGCATGCTCCATTCATATGCGCAGTTCTATGCGTCCATCAACACCTTCCATCACGATTTTGATATGCGTGGAAGTTTTAGAATGCCCTCCCATAAGTCCAGTGGAAGGGTGGATGTTTCGTCTGTTTCCTCGGATGAGAATGAAGACACCACTGGGGCAGACAAATTTTTGACGATAATACCTAGAGGCTTAATAGCTCCGCCTGCAGAGCCTCTCCTTATCCCCCATAAAAGGAAGGCTCCCGCTTCGAAAGAACCTTCTCCCCGCAAGAAGAGGACTGCCAAAGGTCCGAAAAAGATTTCCACCAGGGAGGCTTCTAGGAGCGAGCCTGTTGTTTCCCCGGTTGGGGATGATTCTTTGATAAGAGGTCCTTCGCCTTTTAGGGAGGGAACCTCCATAGTTTCGGTCGGCAGTGCCTGAGATTCTTTGCCCGTGGTCGCTACTGTCACTACTGCTTCAGGTAGTGCTACGAGATCGCCTACAAGGCAGAGCATTTTAAGAATACCTTTATCCAGACCAATAATGGGAGTAACCCTACCTCGTTTGTAAGTATTTCCAGCGAGATTCCACCTGATGAGCCTCGAGTGGATCTTGGTGAAGACTTGGAAGACTACCCACCAGTGTCAGTTGGTGCACCCTCTTTCCCAGGTATGACAGCTTGCTTAGCATCATTAAGACATGATTTAGCTGTACTGGCTGCGGACGCGACATATACACCATCAACCATGGGTAAATGTTGTCTTTACGCCTCTTTTAGAAAAATTAACATCAGGTTAATATTAACTTTCTCTTGTCTTCTTTTCAGGGGAAGACATCTCAAGGGAGGGCGGAATTGACGCAACCTTTGACTTTGTTACGGACCCAACATATGAAGTGGCGGTGTCCGATATTGAGGAGCAAGCTTTGATACTGCCGATGCAACATTATTGGATGTTGTTCTACCAGTACCAGTGCAAATAATATCGGAGGAGGATGAGCCGATTGTCTCGACTGTGCCTCCTTTGTCTAGCATGCCAGCAACTTTGACCGTTGTTGGTGCTTCTTCTTTTGTCGCACCATCTGTTGAAGCGACGACTGTGGCAACATCCTCTGCAGTCATTCCTAGCAGGGTTTTTACCGATATCGCAGCCACTTCCAGCGTCCATTCGAATTTTGCCATGCTAGTTGAGCAGTATAATAGTATTTTCTACATCACTTTGAAAACGCTGATATCGATGGTGCTGGAGAAGAATCTAGGCTTCGAGGCTCTGAAGACGTCCTCCAACCTCAGTATAGCACAGATTAGATATTTCAGTAACGTTGAAAGGGCTAATGCGCTAGAGCAAATGGTTAATGGTTTAGAACAACCCATTAACGAGTATTTGCAACTATCTCGAGGCAACGTCGATGAGATGATTCAGGCCGAGTACGACTCCTTGACTGCTAAGCTGGCTGAACAGATAGAGTCTTTGACCAATTTCCTCGAGATACAACAGCGAGAGATGGATGCAGAAAAAGCCGTCTTGGAGGAGGTTATTACTCCTCAAACAAAGTGCAAGGCCGAACATAAGAAAAATGAAGCGAGGGTCCACAAACTGGAAGCCAAACTCGCTCAGGCAAAGAAGTGGGCTCTCCAGTCATCGGCATGTCTAGATGTGGTGAAGGGCCAATTGGATACAGCTCAGCAGAACTTGGCACGTGCAGGAGTCACCTGCGCCGGTTTTGTTCAGGCTCGGTCCGAACTATCTGCCTTGAACAGTGAGGAGGCAAGGTTGGAGCGGGCTCGTACTAACGTCTTGAACTCCAGGAATGAGAGGATGGCCGCTCTGGTGTAGCAGATCCGTGATTTGACTGCTCCTCCATGATGATGTACTTTTTGCTTTTATATGTAACTTGCTCTTTCTGGAGATAATAAAGAGACTTTATCTGACTGTGGTGGACCCATCATTTTTGAATATAAATGATAGGCTAGGGTGAAAGTGATATCAGAGGTAATATGGACGTGATATACTTTCGGTAAGCTTCAGCTGGACATATCTATTCAGAGGTTATATGGACATGATAGAATATAATCCAACTAAATTTGTATACAAAACACTATCAGAGGTAATATGGACGTGATAGGTTTTGAAGTTCCAAATTAGTTATACATATCTATTCAGAGGTCATAAGAACATGATAGAATATGATCCAACTAGTCTTTGTACGTAGTATCGTCAGAATGATATCTTCACCATACTCCGCTTAAACAAGGAAGATTAAGCATAGTACTTCTTCAGGAATTTGCCGTTGATAGGAGCCATTAATAAGTCTCCATTAGGCTTGGCTAATCTGTATGCGCCATTTGAGAACGTCGTCTCGATCACATAAGGGCCCTCCCATTTGGGCTGGAATTTACCCTTACTCTTGTGAGTAATGATCATTGGCCTTTTCACAGCTAAAACTAGCTCATCAACTTTGAACACTCTTTCTTTTACTTTTCGATTAAAAGCTGTGGAAATGCGTGCCTGGTAGAACGCAATGCGTTGTTGAGCTTAAAGGCGTTTCTCGTCTAATCCTTCTAGCTCTTGAAGCCTTAATAGATCATTCTTTTCCTGAGTCAGCTCATTAGCCACTGCTGTTCTGAGTGAGGGAATTTGAACTTCAATGGGGAGAACTGCTTTACTCCCGTAAACCAATAAGAATGGGGTACAACCTGTCGGTGTTCGTACCGTTGTGCGGTATGCCCAGAGGCATTCTTCCAGTTTCTCATTCCAATCTCTTTTGTTCGAAGAAACGAATTTTTTCAAGAATTTAATGATGGTTTTATTGAAGGCTTCTGCTAAACCATTAGCAGCAAGATTATATGCCGTAGAGGCCATATTTTGTATCCGATTCTTATCGCAAAATCGGTGAAACGCTTAACTGATGAATTGAGGCCTGTTGTCATGGATTATCCTTCGGGGTATCCCAAAATAATAAATGACATGATGCTTGATAAAGCTGATCACGTTGGATGTCTTTACCTCAGCAAGGGGGATTGCCTCCGCCTATTTAGAGAAATAATCGGTGATAGCCAATATGAACCGATGCCCCCTAGAAGACGATGGGTGAATCGGACCAACGATATCCATACCCCATGCTTCGAAGGGCCATGATGCAATAGTAGGATGTAAATACTCAGAAGGCTGATGTATAAAATTCACATGAACCTGACAAGCTTTGCATTGTCTTGCATATATTACGGCATCTGTAATCATGGTAGGCCAGTAATAGCCCATTCTTCTGATACGATCATGTAACTTAGGACCTGGTTGATGTGCTCCACATACGTCATCGTGAGCTTCACGGATAACCTATTTTGCATCATCGTCAGAGAGACATCGTAACAATAGTCCATCATAAGTTCGACGATATAGACTTTGTGAAGAAGCATCAAAATAGAAGCGTAGTGATCGTCTTTTAACCGATACTGCTTCTTTGGAATTTTCTGATAAGATTCCGTATGCTGCAAAGTCTATGAAGGGACCTCTCCAGTCTCTCTTAGGAGGAACCATTTCTACGGTGTAGCTGCGTTCCGTGTGAAAATTATTTTTCACACAAAACAAATATCTGTTAAGAAGGATCACCGAGTTTTGCCTTCTTATAGAAATAGCCAGATCTTCAGCTAAACTGGCTAGAGCGTCAGCTTCTAGATTTTGAGATCGAGGCACATGCTCTAAGAAGAATCCTTTAAAATATATGGCTATCTCGATCGTTGCTTGGTGATAAGTAATGAGGTCTGGATTGCGGACTTCATATACTCCTCTGACCTGATTTACGATCAGCTAGGAATCACCAAAAGCTTCCAGATATTCGACCTCCAATTCTTTAGCGACTTGAAGTCCGATTAGTAGAGCATTATACTCTGCCACATTATTAGAGCAGGGCTCGCTAAGAGAATATGCTCGGTAGATGACGAGTTTGTCAAGAGTTACCAGGACAATTCCTACTCCTGAAACCATGTTTCCCTTGGGACCAGTCCGAGAGGCACCATCGAAGAATAGCTGCCATATATCATCTTCTATTACAGAGTTACATTCTGCAACTTCGTCGAGAATGTCCTCGTATAGTTTGGAGGTTTCCGGAATTGGATGGGCAGCTAAGAAATCAGCCAAGGCTTGACCTTTCATGGACTTCTGAGGGACGTACACCATATCATACGGTGTTAATAACATCGCCCAAGTCGTGAGTCGGGAATTAAGAATACCCGGCTTACTCATCAATACCCGGAGATGATTGATTCTGGAGATGATGTGAATAGTTTGGCCCGTTACGTAATGTCGCATCTTCTGAATAGCAAACATTAGGGCCAAGCATTTTTTTCCACTGGATTGTACCGGTATTCAGCTCCGATCATCATCCTGCTTAAATAGTAGATAGCCTGTTTATGACCTTCATCGTTCTTCTGTGCGAGGAGAGCTCCCAAAGAATGATCCATTGCTCGAACATACAACAAAAATGGTCTTCCTATGACGGGAGGCACCAGAACTGGAGGATTAGTAAGGTAGCGTTTGATATCGTCAAACGCTTGCTGACAGGCTTCGTTCCATACGAAAGACACACCTTTCTTCATTAGGCGAGAAAAATGTTGACATCTTCCAGAGAGGTTGGATATGAATCTCCTGATATAGGCTAGACGACCTTGAAATCCCCTGAGTTCCCTTAGATTACGGGGAGGTCGCATCTCTAGGATAGCCTTTACTTTATCTGTATCGACTTGAATGCCTTTGGCGGTAATGACAAATCCCAGGAATTTGCCACTAGATACACCGAGAAAGGACTTTGTAGGGTTTATTTTGAGTTAATGTTGGCACATCAATTCGAATACCGTCTTCAAGTCTTGGATATGAGTACCCTTGAGGCGGCTTTTGAC
Organism: Iris macrosiphon; assembly: GCA_036927795.1. NCBI lineage: Eukaryota > Viridiplantae > Streptophyta > Magnoliopsida > Asparagales > Iridaceae > Iris > Iris macrosiphon. Next base: position 299,007,419 of record JAYESA010000005.1, read on the forward strand.
AGCGATGCCATCTACGTAATATTCCACTGTTTTGCATAAATGCTCGTGGAATATGTTACTCATGGCTCGCTGATACGTAGCCCCAGCATTCTTCAATCCAAAGGGCATGACTGTGTAGCAATATACCCCCAGTGGTGTGCGGAAGGCAGTATGCTTCTCGTCTTCAGGATGTATCTTGATCTGGTTGTATCCTGAGAATCCATCCATGAAAGACATGCGTTCAAAACCGCACGTATTATTGATCATGACGTCCGTGATGGGAAGAGGGAACTCATCCTTGGGGCAGGCCACATTGAGATCTCGGAAGTTGATACAAATACGAACTTTCCCACTTTTCTTTATAACTGGGACAACATTAGCGACCCAATCAGGATGTTGCTCTTCACGGATGAACCCGCAGGCTATCAACTTTTTGATTTCAGCTTCAATGGCATCCATCATATCTAGGCGGAACCGGTGTTGGTACTGCTTTACAGGCTTTGAATTGGGCAGTATATTGAGCTTATGAGTAGCCACCTTTGGATTAAGACCTGGCATATCCTCATAATTCCATGCAAAGACGTCGATATATTCTTTTATCAGCTGGATCATCTCTTCCCTTTCTGCTGGGGAAAGATTGTTACTGATAAATATCGACTTTGGTGAAATTTTATCCCCAACATCGATTTTGATAACTATATCTTCAGTGGGCGGTTCTCTTTGCTCGAACTAGAGTTCCCATTGTGTATCCATTTGCTAAGCCCAAGAGTCATTTTCAAACGGTTTAGATTCTTGTTCCTCTGTTTCGAGAGAATCTATCAATACCGTATTTGCTGACAATACTCGTTTGAGATTAGCATATAAGTCGGAGGATGATGAACCATCCAGAGAAGAGGAAATGGTATCCTCATTTGACTCAGAAATTGCAAGAGACGTGGTATACCCTAACCCGAAGTGTGTTCGTTGATGGTAGGGATCACCATACAGTGGCGTTCATCTGCCTTTCCCGTAGTTGAGGCCTGGCTCTAACTTCAGGTCATAACCCATGCTTTGCATGATTTTCAAAGCTTGTGGGCTATATCTGTGGAACTGTATTTTACCAGCATCGTCATCGGAAGAATCTTCTTATACAATTGGTCTGCTCCGCATGTGACCGAAGACTATTGGATGCTGATTGCTGCAAGTAGGCGAGATAATAAAGATAGAATATTTATGTGGCTCGTATGTCGTGATGACATTAGATGTTGACGCTACCTCCCACACATACGGTTGATACAGGTCTATAGCTTTCAAGAATTTTTGTGCTATAGGCTCTATATCGTTATGGAGGAATGATTCCTGATTAGGAAATTGGGCGTCAATATACTGGAAAAGAGGTTCTTTATTATCATTAGAAACAATGTTCCCGGTTGCATTTACATCAATCGGCTGTTTGTTGCATCAAAGGTTGATGACCAAGGGTGGAGGCTTCTGATTCAGAGTGATTACTAGGGGATCACTTCCTCCTCCTGATTTGGTTTTGTCCAAATGGATAGCCATAGGTTCCATGACTTTAGGACGGGTAGTCCGCCCTTTCACCTGGATTGACAGAGGTCGCTCAACAGACGGTTCACCTAGCTCTGAGTGGGATTCCTCTTTCATCTTACCCGACACCTCCTTCATGTAGTCTTGGGTGTACAACATGGCATCGGAGTAGCAGGACTCGACTCTCTTGAACGGGTTGAGATCAGCAAACTCCGTCTTTACTGTCCCTTGGGGGTCTATATATTTGAAGCATTGATGTAGAGTGGAAGGAATAATATTGTGATCGTGGATCCATGGTATGCCCAATAGAATATTGTAAGATACCTCTGAATTAATGACGTAGCATATAGCCACTGATCTAAGGTCACCAATTTGGATCCTCAGACGAATCTTTCCCAACGGCTTGCTTTTCCTGGCAATGAAGCCCACGATTATAGTGGTGGGGTAAGCCAGTTCGCTTGTAGGGATCCTCAATGGTCTTAGCAAACTATGAGGGATAATGCTGATCGACGATCCCGGATCTATATAAATCCGGTCTACCTCCATGGAGCCGACATATCCGGTGTAATAAAGAGGCCTGTCATGTCTATTATGTTTCAATAACATGTCCTCTTGAGTGAAAGTGATGTTAGGGACCACTTCCATCACACTGTGGCATTGAGGACATGCCACGGGCTCCTTAACGGGAGTCTTGAGCTGAGTCAAGCATGCATCTACCTGTATTAGCGCTTTACTCAAGGCCTGACGAGTGTTTTTTGATAGCCTGAGTAGCTTAAAGATGGACAGTCTGGCTGGAGTATTAGCCAATTGGGCCAGGATATCAAAGTTATAAGGCTTCTCCAAACCTTTATTTTGAATGTTCTTCAAAGGTTTGTCGAAACGAACTTCTTTCTGTTTGCTCTTGTCCGTCGAAGTCGGTCTAGAAGGACCTGCCTCCAGTATGACAGGTTCAGGTTCTGGAAGCTTGGCAGCTGAAGTGTCTGCCGTTGCATCTTCCTGATTTCCTCCATAATCTTTGAGGTAGGCCTTCCCTGAACGGGTTCCAGTTGCCAAAGCATCTTCATCTGATGTCGGGGATATTGCAACCATATGGCATGGTTTGCGCCTGGAGTTCTTTTTAGACTTAGCCTTAGCAGCTTGAGCCTCTTCCTCAATCTCTGACACCAGATCAGGATGAACCCACATAATCTTACCACGCTGGATAGTTAGGGGTACCAAGTCATGGTCTTAACCCCTGGCCGGAGGAAGATTAACAATGTTCATCATTGTCCGGAAAATAGGTACTACACCATCCGGGACTTCTTGAGGGGACAGATCATCGAATTGGAGAGAGATCATGTTGGCGGTGACCGTCTTCTCACCGTTGCGCAGAGTGATGGCCTTGGAGTCGATCAGCTCCTGGATCTTCCTTTTTAGTATATAACACGCCTTGGTAGGGTGATGTATATACCTATGGAAAATACAGTACTTAGGGTTGTTGGTACTGCCGACTTTATTAGGCCTTTTTACCTCGGGGAGGGTGAGCTTGCCACTTTTGACTAGATAGTCGAATATGCTCGGAATGTCATCATCATCAAAAGAATATTCTTTTATGGGTCTAGAAGTCCCAGGTTTCGTCTGAGTAGTTGCTTGGGTAGGTTGCCTGGACGTGTTAATCGCCAGAGCTTCCTTTCCTGTGGAACCACGAGGATGGTCGCTATTGGAAGATGACATTTTTCTTTTGTCAGAAGTGGAGATCATGATTCCATTGTCACGCACCTTCCGACTGTTGTCTTCGGCGGCTACCGCTGATATGATAAACGAGGGCCAATCATGGAACTGATATGGTCCCGTAAATACCGAGATCAGGGGGAGAAGGTTCTTCCTGCAAATGTCCACCAAGGCGGAATCTGAAACTCTGGGAGGCATCTGCAAAGTGGCCTGACAAAAACGTTCAATAAAAGTATGAACGTTCTCCTTCTCCTTTTGCTTCACTTCGATGAGTGAGAACATAAACATGTCCATCCCTCCTTCGTAGAATCGAGTGAAGAACAGATTCTTGAAATCTTCAAAGGAAGTAATGTAATTGTCCGCAAGACTACGGTACCATTGATAGGCCACTCCTGTCACGCCCCAGTCCCAAAAATATACGAAACTAGGCCACGTGGCATTGGCCAGCTGACACGTCACTAAGGGAATACCCAATTTAATGGACCCAAAGTGATGTGCTACGCTGTCCTAAATACTACAAGTCTAAATTCAGGTAAATCTATCTCATCCACAAGAATAACAGGGAAAGTGCTGAGTATATATAGATGCTAAAACTGAAATGTCATATACAATCCAGATAAAGTCAGGTGGGAACAATCCCACTACAAAAAGTGGCAGAAGTGAAATAAGATAAACTAGCACAACATCCTCGAAATATGTAGCTCCATCTCCAGGGGTACTCAGGTAGACTCTGACGGCATCTCCTCTAACTCCATCTCCAGAGCATGTCCAGACTCCTGTCCAGGTCCAGATACTGTGGGGTGGTAGAGTGTCTCAGCTAAACCTGGCAGGGAACCAGGTCCTCAGAGGGACGTAACAAGATACAGAAAAATGACATGCCATGTAATGTAAATACTGAATAAATAAATTACTGAATAAAATAAATACAGGGTGCTAACCATCTAAGTGAAATGCATTTTGAGACAACCTAATACGTATGGGAAATGTGTGGCTAGACATATGCTGACGTAATTCACCAATCTGTAGTGACAGGCTAGTATATGCCACATATGCCCCCGTTCAAGGGCACTATACAATTTTCCATCTACGATGAGAATGGTCACAAGAATACATATCTATATCATCCGTATCACTCCGTCGAGTGCGGCACATGGTAAAGAGGTGGGTGTCCCATACGTATTTTAGTTGTTCTCCCCTCCCAATGTAACTAAATATCAAGTCGTATAATTCCTGAATTATTCTAATCCGTGATGCGGTCACACGTACTGGTAGCTAGTCAACTACGCAGCTCGCATCCCAATATGCATTGCAACCATGTTGCGTGTTCCCGTGATAGGGTTTAGGAGAATATCAGGATATCCTCTCATAATTGTTGGTGAGTCCGTAATATTATTTTAAATATCAACATATCAACTGACTGTACCCAAGGCAGTCTCAGGTAATCATTGTATATGAAATACAGAAACAAGAGCATATACAATATTGAGAATTTAAACAATACTTGGCAAGGTATACTTGCCTACTCCCTGATAGTGTTTTTGATAACCTGATCTCGCAGTCAGGTTTGAAGGTGCTGGTGACAGGAGGTCACTGGCTGTGTTGGAACTATTTCCTGTTAAAGATACAGGGTTCGTGAATATCGTGGTATAAAAAGTATACACATCTATATATATATATATATATAGTATATATTTATACACATAGATATAGCATATAATATATATAATATAGATATATATATATAGATATAATATATGTATAGTAGTATAGCATATAAAGAACAGAAAAAAAATGCAGGTATATAGTAGCAGGGTATATCCACTGATATAGATATATAATACTATAATATTTAGCAGGGTTTATCCACTGTTAATATAAAATGAAATGACAGAACAGAATTTAAATATATATATAAATGCTGTACTATTCAGCAATATAAATAATATCAGGGTCTATATGTGACCACTGTTATATATAGTATTTATAATATAATTATTGTCAGGGTCTATAGGTGACCACTGTCATATATAATATTATATATAGTGAATTTAAAGATAGTGCAAGAATTAGAAATATACATATAAATATAAGCTGTATTTTCCAGCAATATATATATATAGATAATATGTATATATATATAGATATATATATATACATATATAATAAGTGCAGGAATTTAAAGTGCAGAAATAATTAAAAGAAACAGAATGCATAGTATATTATAGTAGTAATTATATAACATATACAAATATGTTATATATATGATATATATATATAGTATACATACTATATATATATATATAAATATATATATATATATAAGTAAGGAAAAACAGAAATGAAATTTCATATAAATATTTATATAACAAAAATATAAGTAGATATTATATATATACTTAATTATACATATATAAATATATGTATAAATATAAGTATACATACATAAATATATAAATTTATATATGTATTCATATATAAAAGTATGATACACATATATATAGCAAAATAAAAATAAAAAGCATATATACATATATACATATATAGTATTATATATATATATATAATAATACCTATATACATATATGTATTTAATACATATATATATATAATATATATAATAATAAAGAAAAACAGGAAAAGAAAAGATGTAAATAAATATAATATATATATATTTTATACTGTATAATACACAGTATATTAATATATATAATATATATATATAATAGTATATAGATAATACATATAATACATATATACATAGATATATATATATATACATATATAAATACATATATGTATAATAATATATATATATAAAAAAATGCAGAAAATATAAATACCATATACATACTGTATATTTACAGTATTTAATTTTAATAATAATAATATTAATAACATATAATAGTATATATTGATATATATATATATATTAATATATATATAAATATATACATATATACACATATATTATATATATACATGTATATAGGGTTTACTATGTATTTTAGTATAATACCTAGGTATTTTACCTGACAGGTGGCAGGGGGGGGTCCACGGCGAGTCGTCGGCGGGAGGTCGGCGGCGAAGTCGGCGGCGGCCGGCCGGAGGAGCAACGGCAGTAGCAGTAGCTGCTAGCAGTAGCAGCAGCAGCAGCAGCTTGCGGCAGCTGCAGCGCCGCGTGCGGTGGCGGGGGCGGCGGTGCAGGCTGTCGGGGCGGAGGAGGAAGGTCCGGCGAGCAGTTCGGGGTGGGTGGCGGTGGTCAGGGGTGGCCGGAGTGGCTGTGGGAAGCGTCGGGGAGTTGCCGACGGAGGATGACAGGGAGAGGTGGTAGTGGCTTGCAGGGGAGTTGCCGGCGGAGGAGGGTGTCGTGGGGCCGCGGGAGGGTGGTGGGTCGGTAGGGGAGGTCGAGGAGGAGCGAGTGGAGGTGGTGGCGGTGGTCGGCGACGACTAGGGCGGCGGTGGTGGGCGGTCGGAGGTCGAGGAGTCGCTGTGGGGCAGTGTGGGGGTGGGTGCTGCGGTGGCTCGCCACGGCGGAGCAGGGCGCCGGAGATGGTGGGTCTTGGCCGGAGGGGAGAGGAGGTCAGGGCGGAGGGTTGGCCGGAGTTGGGCGGCCGGTGGTGGCGGAGGGTGGCTGTGAGGGAGTGAGGATGAGAGAGGGGTGTGTGGGTTAGGGTTTTTATAGGTTTTTAGGCCAATGGCATTTTGGTAATTAAAGGGAAATGTTGGGGTATTTTAGTAATTTGAATTTTTGGGATATTTTGTGATATTTATCCTGGATATTTATGGTGGGCCCTTGCCACCTATGGTCTATCCAATAGGAGGTTGCCACCTAGCATGCATTTTTGCAATAAAACCCCTAACTTTTCACAATTTGCATAAAAGTCCAAAAATTGGGAATTTGCGCAATTATGCAATTTGTCTGGAAAAATCACCTGGTTCTAAAAATTATTAAAATTCACAGAATTGAGGAAAATTGCTGGGGAAATATCCTGGGCTGTGGGGATGAGCCTGGGCAGGGTCAGGGTCTGATTCTGCAGGTGATACGGGTCACCGTATTTATTATTTAATAAATACTGCGCACGGTGTTCATTAATTATTTAAGGGCAGTTAGGGTCATAATTTTTCTACGGTGTCAATACGATAATTGTAATACAATTAGTGTAGAATATTATCGTATTTTTGGTTGGGCAAAACAGATGCCTACTGGTCCTCAAATCTCTAGGGTACAGAGGTTGGTAAAGAGCAGAAAATTAAATATGAATTAAATACGTACGTTTGTAACGATATTTGTGCGACTAAAACGAAGCACAAAACGAGGTTTCTGGGAGTTGCTAAAAATATAGAAAATGTAGTCTATCAAGTCTAGGGCAGGGATGTGAAATTAGTTTAGGGTTAACAGCTAGTGTGGTGCCCTAATTTATTGTGTAACAAACAGGTGCACAATCAATAGAATATATTAATAAATAAATTTTTAAAAAGTTACACTAATTCTAATTAACTAGAAATAATATTAAAATACTGAGATCTGGTCGAGGGAGTTTACAATCTACCCTCCTTAGAATATTTTGTCCTCGAAATAAAAACACACATATAATGAGAACGAAAGATTGATATAAAGATTAAGAAAGATTAAGTTTGAAATATTGGACATACCCTGATCTGGAAATAGATGGGGGAAACATTATCGAATATCCTCTTCCCGTTCCTGGTGCATGATGTCTTCATGTAATATGAACTAGAGGAACGTAATACAACGTATGGTAGGTAGCGAAAGTCATTCTAAAAGAACAGTTTTAAACTGCAATCTAATCTAATAATAGGGTTTGGTAATTCCCCAAGAAATAATAAAAATAACTACAGAAACAATACACTTTGTATTTATACTAAGTACGAGGTTTCTTCTTTCCGAAATAAGGAAAGACGGAAAACAGTAATCAAGAGTTCAAGGGGATAATGGATTAGAAGTATGGAGATTCAAGGCGTTTAAGAATTCAATGGGAATTGTCAAGGCAGTTGTGGATGGAAATGCTATTCTGGTACTCCCTATTCACATATTGGTATTAGCCTAGTTATGTAGCTGATACGATATGCGCAGAGGTAAGTACATCTGATTACTAATCACTATATATCTCAATCCACTTAAAGTAGTTATGCGAAGGCGAACCAAGTGCATTATGGTTGATCAGACCGTTATACACTGATTCTGAAATGTATTAATGTAGTACTCCAATAATACATAATTTAATGAACAAGCTTGATAAAGAATAAGCTTGCAAAACTAGACTATAATAGCAGAGTATCATTTAAGGTAGTATAGCAAATATAAGTACGCTAGATTAGGATATGAGAAGTACAAAACAATTCAAATTCACAAAAAGACAAGATTCTATAATCTCTAACTTCTAGTCTAGGTTGCTAGTTGACCCAAAAGAGGTGTGGTTTTCTAAGTTCTACAACCTTAATATACACTATAGGTTGTCCGTATTTAAGCACATGACTTGTATCCAGAGCGTACCTCTTTAATTGGAATATGTGGAAGACGTCATGTACTTCTTCCAATGTCTGAGGTAATGCTATCTTGTAAACAACTTCTTTGATGCGTTCCAACACATCAAAGAGTCTGATGTACCTCGAGCTTAGTTTTCCTCTTCTTCCAAGTCTGATAGTTTCTCGGGTAGGTGAAAACACAAGATTAGAAGTTACTGACTACCCTAATAAGTCATGTATATCAAATCTAATTTGGAAACTACCTGTAGTATTCAGCTATTACTACATTCACATGTTTTGAGCCTAACAAGCAACGTCTAGCAATCTACCTAGATGTGTTTGCTTAATCCTGATATCCGGATGGGTAACTTGGTGGTCTAAGGATGACGCTTCTCTTCCTGTAGTCTAGGATAGCATTTGCACTTGGTTTAGTCAGTCCATGTCTAAGATAACGTCGAAGTTTGGTATTGAAAGTACCGGGAATCGCGTTCTCATTACGCTACTATACATGACTACTAGCATGCTTTAGTAATGTTGGTAACTGGAACAATGCCTCTTCAGGTAAACCTGGCTATTTGCATGGGTACGAAACTACTAGATGTGAAAGACAGTGTAGCTCTAGAATCAAATATGCGGTTTGCTGGTAATAATGCAACTATAAGGGTACCTGAAATGGTTTCATCTTCCGGTTCTTCTGCAACTGCAGCTAGTGCAAAGGCCTGCTCGTGCCTTCGTCTAATGGTTTGTTGTCTGGCTAGGTAATACTGCATGTCTTGGGTGGCTAAGGGTGGTCCCCTCTGAAATCTTCCAGATGCTGGGGAATGCTGACCTCTAGTAGGAGGTTGCATTCTCTGGGCTGGTGCTGCTGGTCCTTGCCCAGTCCGAAGTGTTGCTTCTCTGTGTTGTGGGCAGTCTCTGGCCCTATGTTGATTATCTCCACATATCAAGCATAGTCTATACTTCCTTCGGCAGTTTTTGGCATAATGTCCTTTCCTGCCACAATAGTGACAAGTCGGATGTTCCTTGTATTGATATGGCCCTGTCTTGTGTTGTGCCTGATTTCCCAGGTGACGGATTGGTCCTCCTGCTCCTGTCTGGTCTATGGCTGATATGGTTGGATTTGAACATCTTGCTTCTCGACCAATGGCTTCTTGTATCCTTGCCTCTGAAAGAACTTCTTCGTATGAAATCCTTGACTGTGCCGTAGTATGCCCCTGGAGTTCGGAGGTAAGGCCGTGATGGAACTTCATAGCCTTCTTCAACTCTGTTGGTATTAAGATGGCACCGAATTGACTTAGTCGACTGAATTCTGCATCATAGGCGTCGACGGTCAAATTTCCTTGTTCCAAATGCAGGAACTGGGAATACAGATCATCTCTGACTGTGGCTGGGAAATATTTTGCATTAAAATATTCCAAAAATTCCTCCCAAGTATGGTTCTTGCCCGTACTGCGCTCTATAGATTCCCACCAGTGATGGGCGTTACCGAGGAGTAGGGTCCTTACTGCGGTCATCCATAGGTAAGGGTGAAGTTGTGAACCTTCTAGCAGTATTTCCGTGTTGGAGATCCAGTCTGAGATCTTTTCCGGAGTTTCATTGCCCTTAAAGGTTCTCGGGCTCATCCGGCTAAAGCCTTGAACAGTGCTAGCTGGTTGGACAGGGGCTGGTACTGGGGCAGCTGTCTTCTCCAGAACCGTCATTAGGCATTGTCTCAGGACTTCATTCTGTTGCCACTGAGCCTGCAATATGGCTTGGAACATCTGAGATTGTTCCTCTAGTTGTGGCATCAGGGCTGCGAGAACTGGAGGTGGAGGCAAAGGTATCTCCGCCTGCAGTGTTGGTGCCTGAGAAGGTTGCCCTTCTTGCTGGACTAATGTTGCTTCTTGGGTCGGATCTTGGTGAAGGTACGAGGTTGTTGGATTGACCAGCATCCTTCTCGGAGATTGGTCTCTCGGGATTGGTGTCCCTTGGACATCTGGCGAGAGGTCTGTTGCTTGGTCAGTTCCATTAATCGCAGTTTCCCCGGGTATGTCCATATTTCTGAAAAGAATTGAAAAATTTAGAAAAGTACGAAGGACTTAATAGATGATAATCAAGCAGGATACAAAATTTATGGATGGAGTCAGTGTGGATGAGACCTAGTATTCCTATCCTATTGCAGGTTTGCTGAACATGATATTATGTTACTAGCAATTAACTCGACCTGCATGGGCCACCACTAAAACCGTGTCACGCCCCAGTCCCAAAAATATACGAAACTAGGCCACGTGGCATTGGCCAGCTGACACGTCACTAAGGGAATACCCAATTTAATGGACCCAAAGTGATGTGCTACGCTGTCCTAAATACTACAAGTCTAAATTCAGGTAAATCTATCTCATCCACAAGAATAACAGGGAAAGTGCTGAGTATATATAGATGCTAAAACTGAAATGTCATATACAATCCAGATAAAGTCAGGTGGGAACAATCCCACTACAAAAAGTGGCAGAAGTGAAATAAGATAAACTAGCACAACATCCTCGAAATATGTAGCTCCATCTCCAGGGGTACTCAGGTAGACTCTGACGGCATCTCCTCTAACTCCATCTCCAGAGCATGTCCAGACTCCTGTCCAGGTCCAGATACTGTGGGGTGGTAGAGTGTCTCAGCTAAACCTGGCAGGGAACCAGGTCCTCAGAGGGACGTAACAAGATACAGAAAAATGACATGCCATGTAATGTAAATACTGAATAAATAAATTACTGAATAAAATAAATACAGGGTGCTAACCATCTAAGTGAAATGCATTTTGAGACAACCTAATACGTATGGGAAATGTGTGGCTAGACATATGCTGACGTAATTCACCAATCTGTAGTGACAGGCTAGTATATGCCACATATGCCCCCGTTCAAGGGCACTATACAATTTTCCATCTACGATGAGAATGGTCACAAGAATACATATCTATATCATCCGTATCACTCCGTCGAGTGCGGCACATGGTAAAGAGGTGGGTGTCCCATACGTATTTTAGTTGTTCTCCCCTCCCAATGTAACTAAATGTCAAGTCGTATAATTCCTGAATTATTCTAATCCGTGATGCGGTCACACGTACTGGTAGCTAGTCAACTACGCAGCTCGCATCCCAATATGCATTGCAACCATGTTGCGTGTTCCCGTGATAGGGTTTAGGAGAATATCAGGATATCCTCTCATAATTGTTGGTGAGTCCGTAATATTATTTTAAATATCAACATATCAACTGACTGTACCCAAGGCAGTCTCAGGTAATCATTGTATATGAAATACAGAAACAAGAGCATATACAATATTGAGAATTTAAACAATACTTGGCAAGGTATACTTGCCTACTCCCTGATAGTGTTTTTGATAACCTGATCTCGCAGTCAGGTTTGAAGGTGCTGGTGACAGGAGGTCACTGGCTGTGTTGGAACTATTTCCTGTTAAAGATACAGGGTTCGTGAATATCGTGGTATAAAAAGTATACACATCTATATATATATATATATATAGTATATATTTATACACATAGATATAGCATATAATATATATAATATAGATATATATATATAGATATAATATATGTATAGTAGTATAGCATATAAAGAACAGAAAAAAAATGCAGGTATATAGTAGCAGGGTATATCCACTGATATAGATATATAATACTATAATATTTAGCAGGGTTTATCCACTGTTAATATAAAATGAAATGACAGAACAGAATTTAAATATATATATAAATGCTGTACTATTCAGCAATATAAATAATATCAGGGTCTATATGTGACCACTGTTATATATAGTATTTATAATATAATTATTGTCAGGGTCTATAGGTGACCACTGTCATATATAATATTATATATAGTGAATTTAAAGATAGTGCAAGAATTAGAAATATACATATAAATATAAGCTGTATTTTCCAGCAATATATATATATAGATAATATGTATATATATATAGATATATATATATACATATATAATAAGTGCAGGAATTTAAAGTGCAGAAATAATTAAAAGAAACAGAATGCATAGTATATTATAGTAGTAATTATATAACATATACAAATATGTTATATATATGATATATATATATAGTATACATACTATATATATATATATATAAATATATATATATATATAAGTAAGGAAAAACAGAAATGAAATTTCATATAAATATTTATATAACAAAAATATAAGTAGATATTATATATATACTTAATTATACATATATAAATATATGTATAAATATAAGTATACATACATAAATATATAAATTTATATATGTATTCATATATAAAAGTATGATACACATATATATAGCAAAATAAAAATAAAAAGCATATATACATATATACATATATAGTATTATATATATATATATAATAATACCTATATACATATATGTATTTAATACATATATATATATAATATATATAATAATAAAGAAAAACAGGAAAAGAAAAGATGTAAATAAATATAATATATATATATTTTATACTGTATAATACACAGTATATTAATATATATAATATATATATATAATAGTATATAGATAATACATATAATACATATATACATAGATATATATATATATACATATATAAATACATATATGTATAATAATATATATATATAAAAAAATGCAGAAAATATAAATACCATATACATACTGTATATTTACAGTATTTAATTTTAATAATAATAATATTAATAACATATAATAGTATATATTGATATATATATATATATTAATATATATATAAATATATACATATATACACATATATTATATATATACATGTATATAGGGTTTACTATGTATTTTAGTATAATACCTAGGTATTTTACCTGACAGGTGGCAGGGGGGAGTCCACGGCGAGTCGTCGGCGGGAGGTCGGCGGCGAAGTCGGCGGCGGCCGGCCGGAGGAGCAACGGCAGTAGCAGTAGCTGCTAGCAGTAGCAGCAGCAGCAGCAGCTTGCGGCAGCTGCAGCGCCGCGTGCGGTGGCGGGGGCGGCGGTGCAGGCTGTCGGGGCGGAGGAGGAAGGTCCGGCGAGCAGTTCGGGGTGGGTGGCGGTGGTCAGGGGTGGCCGGAGTGGCTGTGGGAAGCGTCGGGGAGTTGCCGGCGGAGGATGACAGGGAGAGGTGGTAGTGGCTTGCAGGGGAGTTGCCGGCGGAGGAGGGTGTCGTGGGGCCGCGGGAGGGTGGTGGGTCGGTAGGGGAGGTCGAGGCGGAGCGAGTGGAGGTGGTGGCGGTGGTCGGCGACGACTAGGGCGGCGGTGGTGGGCGGTCGGAGGTCGAGGAGTCGCTGTGGGGCAGTGTGGGGGTGGGTGCTGCGGTGGCTCGCCACGGCGGAGCAGGGCGCCGGAGATGGTGGGTCTTGGCCGGAGGGGAGAGGAGGTCAGGGCGGAGGGTTGGCCGGAGTTGGGCGGCCGGTGGTGGCGGAGGGTGGCTGTGAGGGAGTGAGGATGAGAGAGGGGTGTGTGGGTTAGGGTTTTTATAGGTTTTTAGGCCAATGGCATTTTGGTAATTAAAGGGAAATGTTGGGGTATTTTAGTAATTTGAATTTTTGGGATATTTTGTGATATTTATCCTGGATATTTATGGTGGGCCCTTGCCACCTATGGTCTATCCAATAGGAGGTTGCCACCTAGCATGCATTTTTGCAATAAAACCCCTAACTTTTCACAATTTGCATAAAAGTCCAAAAATTGGGAATTTGCGCAATTATGCAATTTGTCTGGAAAAATCACCTGGTTCTAAAAATTATTAAAATTCACAGAATTGAGGAAAATTGCTGGGGAAATATCCTGGGCTGTGGGGATGAGCCTGGGCAGGGTCAGGGTCTGATTCTGCAGGTGATACGGGTCACCGTATTTATTATTTAATAAATACTGCGCACGGTGTTCATTAATTATTTAAGGGCAGTTAGGGTCATAATTTTTCTACGGTGTCAATACGATAATTGTAATACAATTAGTGTAGAATATTATCGTATTTTTGGTTGGGCAAAACAGGTGCCTACTGGTCCTCAAATCTCTAGGGTACAGAGGTTGGTAAAGAGCAGAAAATTAAATATGAATTAAATACGTACGTTTGTAACGATATTTGTGCGACTAAAACGAAGCACAAAACGAGGTTTCTGGGAGTTGCTAAAAATATAGAAAATGTAGTCTATCAAGTCTAGGGCAGGGATGTGAAATTAGTTTAGGGTTAACAGCTAGTGTGGTGCCCTAATTTATTGTGTAACAAACAGGTGCACAATCAATAGAATATATTAATAAATAAATTTTTAAAAAGTTACACTAATTCTAATTAACTAGAAATAATATTAAAATACTGAGATCTGGTCGAGGGAGTTTACAACTCCAGACAGACAGCCCTTGAATACTCGAGTGAGAAGGGCGTCATTCGCTTGTAATAACACCGTCATCATACTGAAGTAGTTCATGTATTGACTTGGTGACGTCTTTCCCTCAAACAGAACCATAGCCTGTGGTTTGTATTTTGGAGGGAAAGGGATCTCGTCCCAGATGGCCGGGTAAGGCTGGTTGATGCCCAACTTCTTGAGTTAATCCTTGTGTTTCAAGGTATCAAATTGGGCTTTTAATTCCCGCACAGCTTGCATCGGATCTTTAGCTGGGAAAGGGACCGCAGAGAGGTGAAAGACCGGTTGTATTGTGACCCCAACAGGAGGAAATACGTTTTCTGGGTTGAGAGGTTGAGGAGCAGCTGATTCTTAATTTTGAACAGGCTCCTGACTTGATGGTATATCTACCCCCACCCGCAGTTGAGTTGGAGGAACAGGCGCAGCTGTGTGTTGAGTTACCAACATCTGGTGCATATTCTACATCATGGTATGTATCTCTTTGAGTGATGTTTCCAAGACAGTGATGCGTTATTTCGTACTTCCTGATGGGGAAGCTTCTTTATGCTCATCTCCGATGGCATAAACTCCCATTTCTCTGGGTGCTACTGAGGGATCAGTATAGACCTCTGTGGAGATTGAGTCTATGTTGTCGGTATCACCTTCAGGAAACTGGCGACCCTCAGTATCGGAATCGAAAGAATATGAAGCCGATTGTCGTGACCTCGAGCGAGTGTTTCGGAATACACCTGCTTCAATGTTCTCAAGGAGTCTGTCGAATCTCCTTTGGCTCGAAGTTCTAGAGGGGTGACGTCTTGAACTTGACCTTCCTCTAGGAATGTGCGATGCCATATTTACCGATACGAATGTCGGTTCTTCTTCCTGTAAGGACAAAGAGTAGTTCAACCGGTCAAAAATTGACCGTTTTGCCTTATAACAGCAGTAATTAACTACAACATTGTGACTATTACAACAGTGCTCCCTAGGGGGTGTAATAGACATATCAGAAGATCCCTTGCCTTTGCATTTCTGGATCAAGAAATCACACAAATCAGGAGGATTAATAGAAGAAGAAGAAGGCTTATTCTGCCTTTTTACATTAGTCGGAACGCAGATATTGGGAACCCCAACCCTCTCTCTGCCGTAGGAATATAGCAGTTCAGCCATGTGAGTAGCACATGATCCATGAGGAGCGTATCAATCCACAAACTGGGCCTTCTTTACGCCGAGAGGCTTGTCCTGGCGTAATCTGGAACTCTGCTCAGGTTGGCATAAAACTGAGAAAGTCCTCAAACGGCCATCAGCGTTCCTCGTAATCTGAAGAGCGGGCAGATTCTTCTCTTGATGGCATAAAAACCGAGAGGTCAAGAAATCTGCCACTTGTTTTCCCTTGCGGAGATTGCGGGGACCATCTGCCCCCTTATAGACGGGAGATGTATTTTTATGCGCATAGCACATTTAAAATTTCTGACTTGGCACTGAGGCCTTGTCAGAAACTACGTCTGCCCCATCAGCGACGGGAGACGAGTTTTTATGCGCAGAGCGCATTGTATACTTCTGGATTAGCGCTGAGGCATTGCCAAAAGTTTTGTCTGCCCCGCCAGCGACGAGAGACTGAGTTTTACGCATAAGGCGCGGAGTCGACTTCTGGATTGGCACTGAGGCATTGCCAGAAGCTTTGTCTGCCATATCACAGACGAGAGACGGGTTTTTACTCACAGAGCGTATAGGTTGGGATGCCACAACCTTGTTGATCGGAGAGAGAGAGTCTGCAGGAAGGGTAGAGGATGTCCGGGGCATCCATACTTTACGCAACTTCCTGCTGTCCTGAACAGATGGGGAATGAGAGCTACCCCCTGCGCGAAGCATGTCTTCATAAGCAGATTGGTCAAATTGGACGACCAGAGTCTTCTTCGTTGATCCGACGGATACAGCATCATGTTGAGCAATGGCTTTCTCATCAGAAGAGACAGTAGTCCCCAGTAGAGTCGCCAATCTTGTGTTTGATAATAAACGAAAGAAATGAAACTAGGTTTATATGAAACCCTTTCTTTGGTTTACAAACAAGAAAAAGAAGTACAATCAATCATATAAGAGGATGTTAAGTACAAAAATTTAATTCTGGGTAAATATTGCTATAGGAGTCTGATCTGCGGTCGATTACTTTGTCCCTTGGACTACACGATGACGAAGAAGTGCTGTAGAAGAAGGAGAAGCTTCAAAAATTGTAAGAGGGATTGGATGCTCGATGCCAAAGTCGTCAATAACTACCCTCTGTCTGTGCTCTAGGCTTTTCTCTCTCAAAAAAATCTGATCTTCCCTCCAAAATCGATCATTTTCCTCTGTTAATAGAGGTCTCTATTTATAGAGCCTAGTTGCAGTAACCGTCCAGTCGACGTAGAAGTCGAACAGTTGAGAGTGGGGCGCTCTTTATGCGACGGTTATGATAACTGCTACCCGCGTCTAAATGATCTCTCGACTCTGCGTGTGATGCGTGTCCCATTATGAGGTAACGCATATAACTGCTGCGAAGATCACGGCATGCAAGCCACGTGGGTAATTTCCCCTCATATAGAGATGATTGGCGTAGAAGCCGAATAGTTGTCAAGTTGGCATAGAAGCCAAGTAGGCGTAGAAGCCCAGTAGACATAGAAGCCCAATAGCTGACATATAGGCATAGAAGCCTGATGGCTGTCAAGTTGGCAAAGAAGCCAAGTAGGCATAGAAGCCTGATGCTGCATGGATAGGTAGCCGGCGTAAAGGTAGCCAGTTATTCCTCCTTGACTAAGGTCTTGAGCGTATTTTGGACTAAATAGCCTTATCACGCATCTTTGCAAATATGGCCTGAGTTGGCGTATTTTGAGGAGATAGCATACGGCGTACTCCTATAGCTGAAAATAGCCTGGTAGCGTAATATGCAGGGATGGTGATTTGGACGTATTAGCCCTAATTATAGCTCACCCAGTCATTGGGAATAGAACAAAATCTCGTGCATTAAATGCAGAGATCCGTCCCCCCATCTTGCGCATTAACTGCAGAGGCGTGCCTCGAGTTTTGTACAAAGAGCAGCTTTTGACGTGGCGGTTGGTTTCCTCTCGTCCTGAGCGTAAAAGCTCATGTCTGCCTGTGTAAAACAGGCAGCATATTCCTTGAATGCGTAAACGACGTCTTAATTCAAGGATTTGTCACTAAATGACAGTCTGGGGCTCTGTGCAAAATTATTATTACGGTCGTCCTCTTGGTAGTCGTGCAGTACTCTTTGTCAGGAGTTAGGTTTATTATACTGTCTGATAGGTTCATTCGAGGAATACGAAGAGTTCCTCGTACAACTTTTCGCTGCATTAAAAAGCAGATAGGTTTTGTAGTGCCCCATTCTTCCGGTGCGGAGATCGCGGCTAAAAAACACAAGACGGTATCGTTCGATCGGGATAGATTGAATTAAGAACTCGTCCTCGTTATGGATTTGTTTCTTCGGAATTGATTCCCATATTCAGTAGACCGTGCCCCAAGGATCGGCTTAGCGGCAGAGTCAGGAGGGACCTCTCCGCTGCTATCTTTTATTGCCTCGGTTTTCGATGTCGCTTGTTGCTTTCGTGCTTTGAGTTGGTTTTGGGATTTGCTTGTTTTCCTTGAACGGTTTCGATGATTTTTATTGTTTTCGTTCATTGAACTGCACTTCAATTCCGAGATTGGAAAGAGAGAAAGAAGTATTGATCAAGCTGTTCGTGTGCAGGTGAACGAGCAGTAGACGGCTTGCGAACGGAGTCGTGAAGCGCCTCTTTTCTTCTCCCTTCCAAAATCTAAGTGAGTGGCTACCAACCCGATTAGCTAGCCCTGCTTCCAAGCTTCACACCATAAAATCTGCATTCTTCTTTGCCCCGATCAAAAGATACCAAGTAATAATAAAAGAAACCAAAATAAAAGGGAATAGACTTAGTATATATGCTTGTCAATAAACTGCACGAACGAATACTTAATGGCATGCTTGTTCGCTTGGGAATAAATCATGAATTATTGCTTGTCTTGTACAATTGCTTGTCTTGTACTCTTGTTGTCTCAAACTGCAATAACTTGTTACTTGTATATTGTTCGATCATGGACAACTTGTGCACAGGGTAACGGTCTTGCGGACGATACTGGGGCACTGGCATCGATCCGGTCCGGGCGAGACCTATTGTTCTAGTCTCTTGTTCGGCGGAATGGTTTACAGCACCTCTTGTACTTAGTTGCAAACCATTCTCGTCAAAGACTATCGTCCGTTATGGCACCACGCTAGTGATCATCGTGTATATTTAAACCTGTTGCAAACTAACTTGTGTCTTCATGGCAGGGAAGGCATGGTAAGTATTGTGCAGGTAATTCAAACGGACAGGTAAAATCCACCGAACGGTGGCACGTTCATTTCAGTAAATTCTATATGCTGCTTACTTGTAAATAAACTAAGGCAAGATAGAAACCCACAAAATATGCATGCTTCATTAAACAACGTGTTTATTGGTATAGTTCGGCTAGCTCGCCTTCACCAGTATGTTTTGACATACTGACCCTCGTTGAAACAGGTTCTCCGCACTAAGGCGAACCGAGCGAGGAGCCGAAGTCGTCTACCCGATCCAGTCCAGTTGTTGGTGCATCTTCACCGTGCCCCTTTGAAGCATTTTGAAGACAGGAGCCTGCAACTCTTCATACACAAATGCAGCTCCGTGGCAAAGCTATCCTCCAGCCTGGAGGTCTTTATCATTTTGAGTTTATAAAGGGATGTAATGTACAGGACTGCTATCTCATTTTGAGTCATCTCTTTTGTAAGCTGTTCGGCATATTAGCTGACTCGTTCAGGAGTTTGTAATAGATGTTCATTATCAATAAAGAGAACTTTCCATGTTTCAAATCTGTGTTTCAATTTATCTGCGTACTCTGAATATGTTCTTGTTATGCAAATCATTAAAGCCTTGTGCGGGCGCAACTCCAGGCCCGCACGGCGGTCACGATTCGGGGGATGCCTCAACGATTCTACGGAATCGGGTCGTGACAGGTTTACGCCATAGAGGCGAGGTAGCAACCTTTTTACGCTGAAGAAGTCTGGAAATACTGTATTACGCGGGTTGTTCTAGAGCTATATTTTATGCTGAATAGCGTTGAAGCTCTGTTGTATGCCTGTGGCTCTGAAGTCATGTCTTACGCCACCCAGTGCTGGAGCTCTATTTTACGCGGATTCCTGCATGTTTGAGGGTTTTACGCGTATGATTTCTCAGCGTATTTTTTATGCTTCTACACCTGTACCTTGTGTTTGAGACATTCCTTCTAAAACAAGGAACTTACATCAGTCTCATAGAGTATTACGGGCTCACTGTATGGAACGCATCTCATTTTGCCCAAACAATTTTAAGAGTTCAACTGAAAGGGACAGGGTCGTCTTATAAAAACTTTTCTAACACGAGACCAAAGGATCTGAAGCTTTTGCTTTGATACCAATATGTCACGCCCCGATTTTTGTTAAATCGATAAAATCCCCCAAGCATGATGTCGTGCACGCGTAAGGCGCACGTGCACAAGGCCTAGGTATAATAATATACTTTTAGAACACATGTAACAGATTAAGCAAATAAGATAACACACATTTGAGACATAAAAAAGTTTTCTTTATTGATAATAAATATCTGGTTACAGACTCTTGACCCAAAAGCGATAAGGATGCTACGCGGGCTTACAACTTACATGCAAAATGAGATAGCCGTTTCATATATTACATCATTTACTAAAACTTCAAAATATAATAGACACCTGCTAGCCAAGCTATCGCCTTCCCTCGAAGCTGTATAAAAGGGGTGCACGAGCTCTGGATGCTTTATACAAGTTCCAAAAGGCACGAACGGAGTGCGTCGAGTACTGGACTGGTTGGGGAAGAAAAGCTTCACTCCTCGCCGTGTCGCCTAGACTCGGAGAACCTGCTGCAACGAGGGTCAGTACTTTGAAAAGTACCGGTGAGGGCGAGCTAACCCAACTAACCAAATCGACACAATATTCAGGTGAGGTAAACATATTATTGATGTGGACTTTCTATCTTGCCTTAGTTCGAATTTCAGTATGCATTACAATGCATATATATATATATGTGTGACTTAATAACTGTGCCACCGTTCGGTGGCTTTTTACCTGCGGCGTTTCACCCACCTGCACAAGACTTACCATGTTCTTTCCTGTCAAGAAGACATCATTAGCTTGAACAAATAATATAGTAATATGTTGGGTCATGGCACGCGTTGCCACCGTGGACAATAGCTATAGTAAGACGGTGACCCTTGCAACGCGGGTAGCAAGCCCCGCTACAAGGCCCCGTATGACCCGTGCTAGTCTTGCTAGCATAGCTATCCGAGTTCCGCCCGGAATGATTCGGCCCCGGTGCCCCGGGAACCGTTCACAGGAACTAAACCTTGTGAACAAGTTATCCGACCGACTACGTATCGACACTAAGTTAATCATTGAAGTAATTCAAGCCACCAGAATGTACATATCTACTTTAGCATAGTACAAATGGCATAGTCTACCTGCTCAAGTGATCGCATTTTATTTAATTGCACTACACATTTGAACAGTTATAAAGAATAAGTTCTAGGTATAACTAAAACATGAATATATAGATGCAAAACGGACAAGCACGCATAAAATGTGATCGTATGGAAATTTGTATGAAAAGCATCAGTATCCCAAGTTACTTCATGTTATCTTGACTCATGCATTATTATTCCTATGGTATCGTTGATCAGATCATACAAACGAGTCAGATTATTTTAGAATGAAGACTTGGAAGAAGGGAGCTAATCGATGTAAGGCCACTCACAAGTTAGTGAACTGGTAGAGAAAATGGAAGATCTTCAAGACTCCGCTTACGCGTCGCCTACACGATCACCTGTACGCACCAACAGATGATCAATATCTCCTACTCGGGTCTCCAAGGGTTCGATACGAAATACAAAATCCTAAGAATGAAGGCAATAAAATCCATCAAAATTGTTTAAGAAAACGCAAGTCATAAAACCAACAAGAAAGCAACCAAGCGGCATCGAAAACGGGCAAGAAAACCAACGCAATAGAAAGGCCCCTCTCGACTCTACCGCCGAGTCCTTTCTTAAGGTACGATCCATTAAATGTGGGACCTGATTCCGAAGAAACCAATCCATAACGAGGAAAGAATCTTGATTCAATTTGTCTCGATCGAACGATACCAAGTATTTCTTAGTCGCGCTCCCCGAAAAGGGGGAACGGGGCGCTACAGGGAGCCCATAGCAGCAAGTAGTATCTCGTAGGGCCAGTATTATGACAAGCTCTAGTATAGAGACTAAAGCACCTCTGGTAACATAGTATATATATAACATAATCATCCTGTAGCATGTGTGTCTCTTCCCACCCAATGTAACCTCATGTCTCATATCCATAACACCTAAGATCATGACCTCTAGTTAGTACAATGAGTCATAATAATATATATATAATATGCAAGTCTCATATCACGAATCCTGTAAGCCTATACAGAATTACCATGAATAACTCAAGAAAGATTCTGTCACATGAAATAATGTTAAGTATCCTACGGTATGGCATACTTGGTAAAACAAGCACGTAAAAATATGATCGTGGAATCAACTCTCCAAGTGACGTTACACGACTTCGCATACGGCGTCGACACCCGAATCTTGTTTGGATGCTAAGCAACATCTCACGGTCCTAGGTTGAGCAGGCACATGACAAGAATATATATATATATATATATATATATATATATATATATATATATATATATATATATATATATATATAAAGAAACACAAGCAGATAATAGAACATGATCTACTGCAAGTTTGGTAAGGTACACTTGCCTGGATTTTGAACTCCATCAACTGCTCCTGGGAAAGTGGAATATGTACGTACACCTCCGGATGCTGAAACAAACATCACTAATGTTCTCATAATATTTGAAATAGTTAGGATTGACTACCCATAAGTCCAATTTGGATACATGGGCAGAATTGACAGTTTTTGGTCAAAGCGGGGTCCACATGTGGCCCACTCCAAATTTGTCAAACTTAGTATTTACGAGTCCAGAATAATGATATGAACCCAACGGAACGTCCAAGACTGGATTCCGATGAGCCGATCACGAAATCGCCCGTCATGTAGAACCGTGGGACCCACGAAACGGTATTTCGTCAACGTTCTCAGATTTGAACCAAACTTGGATCACAAGACCAACGTAACGATGTAAATCCAATGACACAAGTTTTGTTGCGAACTAACGAGTATACACGAATTTATGGCGAGGTATCGAAATAGGCCAATACGATATTTTTTGACGGATACGCGTTGATTTCGGCGTGCACTCACATCCAAATCAAGTTCAACAAAAGCCCACACATCCGCGTTGACGATACGTGCCTTTTGGTACAATTTGTACGCGATGACGTGGCCTCATTTGGCGGGACACATCCCATATCGAAGATTTTGTGTGTTCTTTAAAAATAAGTTTTTGGTCATTTTGGAATCAGAATAATTTAACCATTTATACAAACTAATAAAAACTAAAAGAACAGTAAAAATCTTGGTTATATTGTGAAGAATTTCTTTCAATTATATTTTGAAAATAATTAACAAGTTGGTAGAAATTTGGACATAAATAGGTGTACTATGACTGAATTTCTGAACTATTTTTGAACAATTTTTCGCCCAACTTTCGGTCGATTTTTTGATCAAACCCGGGTGCCTAAATTCGTTCTACTTGAAAAAAATTCTAGGGGGTTAGGTTGTGAACATACTAGCAAAGATGGGACACAAAACGGATGAGCGAGGAGGGAGAAAATTCTGCACGAAGAGAGGACGTGTACGTGGGGACGGATCTGCAACGGCACTCCGGCGCTGCTTCGGCGCGGCGACGACGAGGGTATAGGGTGGTCGCCTGGGTGGTCAGGGTCTGGCGTGGGTGTCGCCTGGAGGGTGGAGGCGTGGTTGATGGTGGAGGTGGTGTGGTTTAGGGTTAGGGTTTAGTATGTTTGTTTATATATATATATATATATATATATATATATATATATATGTGTGTGTGTGTGTGTGTGTGTGTGTGTGTAATGTGGGGTGTGGAGATTACACGGGTTGGATTAGGTATGGGTTGGATTTTGGGTTTAATTCATTTTCTTTTGTTTTATTTTATTCATAACTATATAGAAAATTCCCAAAAATAGTTAGGTACTTGGAAATTTTTTTAGAAAATTTATATTTCTTCCAACAAATAATTTACAACCAAATTTATATTAATTTAAAAGATATTTACCAAATATGAATGAATATTAAATTAGTTAAATAAATTCATAAATTATATTTTCTTACTTAATATTATATTGGAAGCATGCAGGGGTACGAATAATGCAACTCGAGTATCATGTGCGTAATAGGACCAGTTAGGCTCATAGTATGGATTTAGTTGGAAGTAATGGGTTAGAGTGGCGTGTTAAAATCATACGCCATGACAAAAGGGTTAATTAATCATCGTTTTCTCGTAATTATGTCGTAAAAATTGTGCGACCAAAATAAGGCATGGGATTATAAATTTGTGAGTGACGGCCATGGCAGGAGCCTAATTTGACTCGTCTAAGTCGAGCATGCTAGGTTGGTTGGAAGGGAAAGTCTAGTGTTACACTCAAGATCTTAAAACCATGGTGGTTGGTTTCCAAAGTTCAATTAAATTATCGAATAAATATTTAAAATAAAAATAAATAATTATTAATTATCGAACTAACCCTATATAAAACCAGGGTGCTCACTATCTACCTACCTTAAAAGAATTGCGTCCTCGTAATTAAGAAAAATAAAATATAACAGGTTAGAAAAGGTTTGCTTCAGAAGAGATGACACGGTTGTATGACATTTGTTGAAGCATGGCACAAGGATAAGGGACTATGAACAAGGAAAAAATTGAAAGCAATGGTGAGGATTTTGTTCAAGTAGAACACGTAGGGAAGCAATAAAAACTTTTTTTCTACGCAATGAGAGATGAGTAACTCAAGAGTAAAGGAGTCTGATTAGAACGAGGGTCAACTATAGATTCTGAAAACTTGGGTACCACTTACATATTACTAATCTAGACTAACAAGTTCATGCTAACATAATACTAGGTATAGGCTAGGGAATGGAACTAATAGGCATATGCTAAAGTATTACAAGAAATATTCGTTACTATAGCTAGCTATGATAAGACTAAATATTACCCATACTCGCTACTCCTCGAGTATGTGCCTCCTCCACTGTCATCGCAAAAGCATATCCATATCCCTATAGTGGTGCTCTCTGTTGTTGTTGGGCCTGCTGGAAGATTACTGCATGTGATGCCAAGGGTGTCCTCGGCTGATATCCTCCCGGTGCTGGTGGTCTAAATCCTCCATCTTCCGCCTGTGATGCTCCTGGTGTTGGATAAGCCGGTCGATGTGGCTGCTGGACTGGCTCTGATGCTGGTAAAGCGGGTCAATGAACCATCGGTGTTTCTTTCCGACGCTTAGGGCAATCCCTGGTTGAATGTTGACTAGATCCGGAAGCTAAACATAATCCTAATTTGCGTCTGCAGTCCCTCTCAATATGACCTACCTTGCTATAGTAGTGACAAGTAGGAAGGGCTAGGGATCGTGATGCTGCTCTCTGTGGTGGATTCATCTAGGGTCGCTTTGCAGGCTCCCCGTATGGTGCTCGAGCTGGTACTAATGCATGCAGTCTCTTCTGGGTGGACTCCCTCATGTGGATGCGCTCCATGCGTCGAGCTGCGGCAAGGACATTCGTATATGAAGTAGGTGCAACGGAGCCAATCTGTCTCTGTAGCTCAAAGCTCAGTCCATTAAAGAATTTTTTTGCCTTCTCTTCTTGTGCCGGGATCAGTGTAGGGTCGAATAGTTCAATCAAGCATGATGCAAGTCAAAAAATTAATTCGAATCCGATATAGAGGTCAAGAACGTGTTAACATGTGGATAAGATCCTAAAATTTATCCTATCATAATTGCAGGCTTGCTCGGTCCCTTGGTTGAAACTAAAGCAATATATTCGTAGACCTGCATGGGCCACCACAAAAATTATGTCACATCCCAGTCCCAAAATACCAAGGGACTAGCCACGTGGCAATGGCCAGCTGCACAACTCCAATGGGTAAACCCAATTTAATGGACCCGTTAGAGTGCACTTAAGTTGTAATACATATAAAATGGTCTAAAAATATCTGTCACAGTCTATATATCTAATCTCATCCACGATAAGTAACAAAATCACAAAGATACAAGTCTAGTCACAATAATATAAAATGATTTGTCCAACCATAGCAATATAAATAATGTCACGGGGGATAATCCGTCATCAAAATGGAAAGGAAAATAACTCCAAGTACAATATCCAGAAGTCACTACAAGATCAAATATCTAAGAATACTAAGCATAATAAATGAATGGTGAGAATACTGTGTGCTCAAGAGAAGTCCTCCAGAACAACCTCGTCCTCTGCAACATGTACGTCTCCAATAATAGCATATGTCCCATAAACCTCAGGATAGCTCTCCTCGTCTACACCAGGGGACATAATCCAGATCCAGGTCCTCAGGGGACATAGCAAGGTACAATAAACACTCAAGCCAAAATAAAATGCAGTAAGTAAGAATAGACCCTCAGGGCAAGCTATTTAACCAGCTAAGTGAAATGCAAATGAGAACATCACTAGTACTCAGGCTGAGACCACTACAGGCTCTGTGTCAGAGAGCCCATAGAAGCAAGTAGTATCTCGTAGGGCTAGTAATGTGTCAAGCCCTGGTATAGAGACTAAAGCACATCTAGTAACATAGTATATATATAACATAATCAGCCTGTAACATATATGTCTCTCCCCACCCAATGTAACCTCACATCTCATGTCCACAACGTCTCATGTCCATAACATGCTAGATCATGACCTCTAGCTAGTACAACGAGTCATAATAATATCTATGTAATATGCAAGTCTCATATCAAGAATCATGTAAGCCTATACAAATTACCATAAATAACTCAAGAAAGATTCTGTCACATGAAATAGTGTCAAGTGTCCTACGGTATGACATACTTGGTAAAGCAAGCACGTAAAAATAGGATCGTGGAATCAACTCTCCAAGTGACGTTACACGACTCTGCGTACGGCGTCGACACCTGAATCTTGTTCGGACACTAAGCAACGTCTCATGGTCCTAGGTTGAGCAGGCACATCAGAAGAATATATATAAAAAAAACACAAGCAAATAATAGAACATGATCTACTGCAAGTTTGGCAAGGTACACTTACCTGGGTTCTGAATTCTGTCAACTGCTAATGAGAAAGTAGAATCTGCACGTACACCTCCGGATGCTGAAACAAATATCACCAATATTCTCAAAATAGTTAAAATAGTTATGATTGACTACCCAAAATAGTTATGATTGACTACCCATAAGTCCAATTTGGATACAGGGACAGAATTGACAATTTTGGGTCAAAGTGGGGTCTACATGTGGTCCATTTTGCACCAAAAAATGTGTCAGAGATAAAGTTCTCCAAATTTATCAAATTTAGTGTCCACAAGTCCAGAACGATGATACAAATCCAACGGAACATCTAAGATTGAATTCTGATGAGCCGATCACTAAATCGCCTGTCATGTGGAACCGTGGGGCCCACGAAATGATATTTCATCAACGTTCTCAGATATGAACCAAACTTGGGTCACATGACCAGTGTAACGCTGTGAATCCAATGGCATAAGTTGCATTATGAACCGACGAGTACACACAAAGTTATGGCAAGGTGTCGAAATAGGTCGATACGATATTTTTGGCGAATATGCGTCGATTTCGGCGTGCACACACGTCCAAATCAAGTTCCACAAAAGCCCACACGTCCGTGTTGATGATACGCGTCTTTCAGTATAATTTTCATGCGACGACGTTGCCTCGTTTGGCCGAACGTACCCCGAATTGAAGATTTTTGGTGTTCTTTAAAAATAAGTTTTTAGTCGTTTTGGAATCAGAATAATTTATCCATTTAAGCAAACTAATAAAAACTAAAAGAACAGTAAAAATCTTGGTTATATTATAAAAAATTCTTTTAATTATATTTTGAAAATAATTAACGAATTGGTAGAAAATTGGACATGAACAAGTGTACTATGACTGAATTTCTGAACTGTTTTTGAATAATTTTTTGACCAAATTTTGGTCGATTTTTTTATCAAACCCGGGTACCTAAATTTGTTCCACTTGAAAAAAATTCTAGAGGGTTAGGTTGTGAACATACCAGTGAAGATGGAACACAAAATGGACGAGCGAGAAGGGAGAAAACTCCGCACAAAAGGAGGGTCACATGGCTGCTGCTGCTGTACGCGTGCACACGGGAGCGGATCTGCGGCGGCGCTGCTTCGGTGCGACAATGGCGGCGGCGAGGGTACAGGGTGGTCGCCTGGGTGGTTGGGGTCCGGCATGGGTGTTGCCTGGAGGGTGGAGGCGTGGGTGATGGTGGACGTGGTATGGTTTAGGGTTAGGGTTTAGTATATATATATATATATATATAACATAGGGGGAAAGCTTACACGGGTTGGGTTAGGTTAGCGGGTATGGGTTGGGTTTTGGGTTTAATTCATTTTTTTTCTTTTGTTTTATTTTATTCATAACTATATAGAAAATTCTCAAAAATAGTTAGGTACTTGAAAAAATTTCTAGAAAATTTATATTTCTCCCAGCAAATAATTTACATCCAAATTTATATTAATTAAAAATATATTTACCAAATATGAATGAATATTAAATTAGTTAAATAAATTCATAAATTCTATTTTTTACTTAATATTATATTGAAAGCATACAGAGGTTCGAATAATGCAACTTGAGTGTCATGTGCATAATAGGACCAGTTTGGCTCATAGTATGGATTTAGTTGGAAGCAATGGATTGGGTGGCGTGTTAAAATCGTACGCCACGATAAAATGGTTAATTAATCATTATTTTCTCGTAATTGTGTCCCAAAAGTTGTGCGACCAAAACAAGGCATGGAATTGCGAATTTGTGAGTGACAGTCATGGCAAGAGCCTAATTTGACTCGTCTAAGTCGATCATGCTAGGTTGGTTGGAAGAGAAAGGCTAGTATTGCACTCAAGATCTTAAAACCATGGTGGTTGATTTTTAAAGTTAATTAAATTATCGAATAAATATCTAAATATTTATTACCGAACTAACCCTATATAAAAATCAGTGTGCTCATATGTAGAGGGTGTATTCTCTTTATTCCATTAGTGGAGGTTCTTCAGGGTTGGACTCCGATCTTCCCGTGGGTATTTTTCGCAAGGGTTTTCCACGTTAAAATTTTCTGTGTCTGCGTAGATTATTTTTTTGTGGTTTGGTATTTGGTTTTGTGTGTTGTATTGCTCGGTTCTCTCGCAGGTACTCTCTTATTTGGGAGAAGGTTTTCGCGCTTCTTTCCCAAAAGTGCCAAACCTTATGCACAAGTTGTCCCAAACCATGCAGAATGGGTGAACAGTTAAATATATAAAATAATGCATGAGATGAAACGAAAGAGGTAAAGCAGCTATATACTTATGTAATAGTTCATATTTTTTCAAAATCGTGTTCCGATTTTGGTGTCCCGTGGGTCCAAACTCTCCGAGGCACCAGGCCGCAACCAATGATTTCAATGCCGCACCCCATCAAGCAGTTTCTTGGTTTTGAACCACAACTACTCGCTTTGTTGTGAAGCTCATGTTATAGATCATGTACATTTATATACAAGTTAGACTATAATTATCCATGTTTATTTTTTAGTGGCTGGCATGTATTATAGCTAAGGATTTTTTAGGCGTTCAACCGGGCATCATCGATCGAACGTTTAAAATATTAAGGATGTTGGCGTAAAAAAGTAGGAAAGAAGGGTCGGAACCATCCACCGAATAAAAATGTGCTGAAAGAAGGAGTCCCGTCTAGCGACGATCAAGCGTCAGTTACGCGGACCTGTAATAGCACGAGCATCGAGTTAGAATCATTTTGCCTATCTTTTCTCCCAAAAATCTCTAAGAATCAAAGTTGTCACGCCCCAGTCCCAAATATCGAGGGACTAGACACGTGGCAAGGCCAGCAGCACACACCGATGGACAAACCCAATTTAATGGATCCATCGGGATGTACTTAAGCTGTAATACAATAGTCAGGGTCTACTGATCTCATCCACAGAATAAATATATCAATATCAACAAAAGGAAATATAAACATCATCATCAAGTCACAAGTACATAAATCGAGGAACAACCCGATAATCAAGTCTGTTACAGAAATAAAGATATCAACAACAATACTGAGTATGGACAAAGTATATACTCAGAAGATACCGTAGAAGTCACTCGACTACTGGATCTGGTACTGCTCCAGTGTCTGCTCCTGTTCCTGCTTCTGCTCCTGCTAATACTCTTGTTTCGTGTACCTCGGGGTCGATCTCGTCTGCTATATCTGGGGACATAATCCGGATCCAGGTCCTCAGGGGACATAGCAAGGTACAAAATAACTCATGCCAAAATAATGCAGTGCAAAAAATAAATGAACAATAGGGTAAATATAACCAGCTAAGTGATATGCAAGATGAGAGCAGCACTATAACTCAGGCTGAAACCACTACAAGCTCTGTGTCGGGGAGCCGGTAACAGTGATATCATGTGGTTTGTCTAGCTCAAAGGGAGACTACGACACCGTCATAATATAATCAATATGTAGCCTGTGTGTCTCTCCCCACCCAATGTAATCACACGTCTCATGTCCATGACACGCAAGATCAAAACTAATACAGCAAGTCATAATAAGATCTAAGAATATAATATCTATGTCATGAAACATGTATCCTATATAGAATCACCTTGAATATTTCAGGAATATTCTGTCATATGAATAGTGTCAGGTGTCTTGGGTATAACGTACTTGATAATGCAAGTACGAGAATGCAAAGGGTCACGATATCCATCTCTAGGTGACGTTACACAACTCCGCGTACGGGGTTGGCACCCGACTATTAATCGGACGCTAAGTAAGTCACACGGTCCTAGGTTAAGCATGTATAATAATTATATATGTCAAGGAGATAAGTAGCAAAAACTGCAGGATTTGGCAAGTTATACTTGCCTGGGATTCTGGCTCCAACTGTAGCTCTGACTTCAGCGGGTTCTGCAGGAACTCCTCCGTTTGCTGAAATAGACATCACCATCAGATCTAGAAAATATTAAATAGCTAGAAACGCCTGTCCTTGGGTCCAATTTGGACACAGGGGCGAAAATAATATTTTCAGGTCAATGCGGGGTCCACATATGGGCCGCTTTGCACCGAAAAATGTGTCAGGAACAAAGGTCTTAAAATCTGTCAAACTTAGTGTCAATAAGTCAGGAACGATGATATAAACCCAACGGAACTTCCAGAATTAGATTCCGATGAGCCGATCACAAAATCGCCCGTCAAGTGGAGTCGTGGGGCCCACAATACACAATTTTGTCAACGTTCTCAGAATCGAACCAAACTTGGGTCACAGGACCAGCGTATTGCTACGAGTCCGATGGCGTAAGTTTCATTTCGATCCGACGTGTGTACACTAAGTTACAGCGAGATCCAGAACGGACGGATATAGGACGTTGTCGACGGATACGCGTTGATTTCGGTATGCACGCACATCCAAATCAACTTCTGCGAAATCTTGCACGTCCGTATCGACGGTGCGCACGTATCGGTGAAGACAGCACGCGACCAAGTCGTCCCGTTTGGCAGGTCGTACTCAGTTCTGGGGTGAAACAGGGCGTTGGTTTTCCTGTTTTTGGATCGCGGTTCGCGATCACCACAGGCCGCGATGCACCGAGCGGGTTGCTCGGGTATCGAAAGTGTCACGCAGCCTACGCGTCATAACTGACGGAATAGAAATTGGGACAGCGAGGAGAGAGATCGGGTTACCTGAACAGGGCTCCGTGAAACTGATATTCTCTTATCCATGTGTCGATTCGGCACCGTTTCCGTGTCCTGTGTCCGGCTGAGTCGTGTCCGGGCTAGGGTTAGGGTTCTGCTGTGTCGGAGCTCGCCGGAGGCTGCGCTGGACGGGGATGGGCGTTGCCGGAGTCGTCGGGGAGCTGCTGGAGTCGTCGGCTCAGGCGAAGGTCGGGGAGGTCGAGGGCGAGGGCTGCCGGGTGTCGTGCTGGAGGGCGGCGGAGAAGGATGGCCGAAGGCGGAGGAGATGAAGGAGATGGGGGCTCGGGGTCGTGCTCGAGGCGGTTCTGCGGGCGCTGTGGAGTCGGGCGGCCGAAGGATTTGGGGACGGCCACTCAGGCGTTCTGGTTCGCTGAAGAGGGTGGCGCCGGTGGTCGGCTGGGACGGAGGGGGATGGCCGGAATTGGAGGAGAGGGAAGGGAAAACTCGGGGCCGGCTGTAGTTTAAATAGAGGGGGAAAATGGAGGTGGATCGTTGGAGGTTGCCGGAATAGGAAGGAGAAGGGTTCTAACGTTGAGGGAAGGTGAAGAGGGATCGTCTCCGGCAGCCACGGCGGCGAAAACGGCCGCCGGAGAAGAAGAATCGGGGAAGATGAAGAATTGGGGGTTAGGGCTTCCAAACGGGTCGGGTCTTAAGCGGGTCGGGTCAAACCCGGATCCGACCCGCTAAGATTGGGTTGGGTTGGTTCGGTCAGACCGACCGGTTCGGTCAGACCGACCGGGTCGGGTCAATTGGTTTGGTTTAATTTCGGTTTAAGTGAACCGGGTTCAGGTTTAATTAGGTTTAATAAAACAATAGTTTTTAGGGCTTTAAAAAAATACTTCCGGAGTCCAATAAATTCCCAAAAATTACCCTATGTCTAGATTTTTATTTTACACCATAAAATATTATTTCCATAATATTTTAATATTATTTAATATCATTTAAAAATTATTTAAATTCAAAATACCTTAGTTTTAATTAATAAAATTTCTAAAAAATTGTGTAAAATCCAAATTAAAAATTCTTAGAAAATCAGGGGGTTTACAATCTACCCCCCTTAAGAGGATTGCGTTCTCGCAATCAAAGAATAACCGGTCAACAGAGATGACACGGTTGCAAGCACATCAAGATTTAAGAAAAGTCAAGATTGAGGGTTTAAAACACAGAAAAAATTATTTCCCTAAGCAATGGAAGTTAGGCAATTTCCCGAATGTAGGAAATTTAGAAAATTACAGTTTTTAGAAAAATCTAGGTTATTCTTTAAAAACACATTAGGTTTTAATAATTCTAGGTTATCACTAGGTTATAAGTTAAAACTATCAGGTTAAGTCTAGGGTCACGAACCAACGGGCACGAACTAAAACAATACTAGAAACATAACTATAAAAAATTACGCGCATTAGCTACTACATGATTCTGCGCGTCCTCCAAAGTCATCGTCAGGGCTTGTTCGCGTCCTTGCAGTCGATTCCTCTGCTGCTGCTGAGCCTGCTGGAAGAGTAGTGCCTGGGGTATCAAAGGTGGCCTCGGTTGATACCCTCCTGGAGCTGGTGGTAGGACTCCTTCAACTCTCGTTTGCGGTGCTCCCAATGCTGGATAGACTGGCCTTTGTGCTGGTAAAGCTTGTTGTTTAACCATTGGTGCTCCTTCTCGATGCTCAGGGCATTCCCTCAATAAATGCTGACTGGATCCGCAAGCTAAACATAATCTCCTTTTTCGCCTGCACTCGTTCTCTATATGGCCTCGCCTGTGACAATATGGACAGACAGGTATTGCCTGTGGAGATGCTTCTGGTAGTTGGTGCATGTGAGGTCTTTTTGTAGCTTCTTCTTGTGGTGCTCCGGCTGGTACTGATGTGGATGGCCGCTTCAGACTGGTCTCTCTCCTGATGACGTGCTCCATGCGTCGGGCTACAACAAGGACATCCGGGTATGATGTAGGAGCAACGGATCCAATTAGTTTCTGCAGCTCAAAGTTTAGTCCGTCGAAGAACTTCTCAGCCTTCTCTTCTTCTGTCGGGATCAGGGTTGGGGCGAAGCGACTCAGACGAATAAATTCTCTTCCACTGTCATACTATCTTGAGTGAGGCGATTGAACTTGTCCCGAAGTTCTGATCGAGCGATGGATGGAATGTACATCTCCTGAAAGAGTCTGGAGAACTCCTCCCAAGTGACTCGGTCCGGTCCGAGCCGTGTCTCCTCGGATAGCCACCAGTGATGTGCATTGTCCGTCAATTGCATTCTGACTGCAGTCATCCAACATTCCCTTGGAAACTCAGCTGCTTCTAATTGATGTTGAGTGTTGGTGAGCCATTCATGAACTTCTGTGGGCTCTTCTTTTCCTGAGAAGGTACAAGGCTTCAGCTGGCAAAAAATGGCGATAGAGCCCATCGTTGGCCGTCGTGTTGGTAGATCTGCCTGCTCTATTACGGTTACTAGGCTGCTCCTCAAGTTCTCTGCCTCATGACGCAGAGCCTCTTGTTGAATTTGTTGTTGAGCTTGCATCATTGCATAGATCATTTGTAATATCTGATTCCCGTCCATAGCCTACCCTTGTGGGAATACGGGCATTGGTGGAGTAAATTGCGTCGATGGTGGAATGTCATCTTGCTGGATTCTCGAGGTATGCTGATTCGCTTGACTGTGTTGTTGAGAGGATTGACCTTCTTCTACTGGTGTTACTTCCTCTTTATTGGTTACCAAAATATCCCGTGGTGATGTTGCAGGAGTCTCGTCGTTTGCTCGTGAATCCATAACTCTGCAACCAAAATAAACAATAAGAGGCGTACAGGAATCAAGGCAGGATGCAAGTCAAGAATTTAATTCGAATCCGATATAGATGTCAAGAACGATTCAAGCAAGTGGATAAGATCCTTAAAACTTCTCCTATTCTTACTGCAGGCCTGTTCGGTCCCTAAGTTGAAACCGAACAATTTAGTCGTTGACCTGCATGGGCCACCACAAAAACCATGTCACGTCCCAGTCCCAAATATCGAGGGACTAGACACGTGGCAAGGCCAGCAGCACACACCGATGGACAAACCTAATTTAATGGATCCATCGGGATGTACTTAAGCTGTAATACAAAGTCAGGGTCTACTGATCTCATCCACAGAATGAATATATCAATATCAACAAAAGGAAATATAAACATCATCATCAAGTCACAAGTACATAAATCGGGGAATAATTCGATAATCAAGTCTGTTACAATTGTTCAAGATACAAAAATAAAGATATCAACAACAATACTGAGTATGGACAAAGTATATACTCAGAAGATACCGTAGAAGTCACTCGACTACTGGATCTGGTACTGCTCCAGTGTCTGCTCCTGTTCCTGCTTCTGCTCCTGCTAATACTCTTGTTCCGTGTACCTCGAGGTCGATCTCGTCTGCTATATCTGGGGACGTAATCCGGATCCAGGTCCTCAGGGGACATAGCAAGGTACAAAATAACTCATGCCAAAATAATGCAGTGCAGCAAATAAATGAACAATAGGGTAAATATAACCAGCTAAGTGATATGCAAGATGAGAGCAGCACTATAACTCAAGCTGAAACCACTACAAGCTCTGTGTCGGGGAGCCGGTAACAGTGATATCATGTGGTTTGTCTAGCTCAAAGGGAGACTACGACACCATCATAATATAATCAACCTGTGGCCTGTGTGTCTCTCCCCACCCAATGTAATCATACATCTCATGTCCATGACACGCAAATCAAAACTAATGCAGCAAGTCATAATAAGATCTAAGAATATAATGTCTATGTCATGAAGCTTGTATCCTATACAGAATCACCTTGAATATTTCAGAAAGATTATGTCACATGAATAGTGTCAGGTGTCTTAGGTATAACGTACTTGATAATGCAAGTACTAGAATGAAAAGGGTCACGATATCCGTCTCTAGGTGACGTTACAAAACTCCGCGTACGGGGTTGGCACCCGACTATTAATCGGACGCTAAGTAAGTCACACGGTTCTAGGTTAAGCATGTACAACAATTATATATGTCAAGGAGATAAGTAGCAAAAACTGCAGGATTTGGCAAGTTACACTTGCTTGGGATTTTGGCTCCAACTGTAGCTATGACTTCAGCGGGTTCTGCAGGGACTCCTCCGTTTGCTGAAATAGATATCACCATCAGATCCAGAAAATATTAAATAGCTAGAAATGCCTGTCCTTGGGTCCAATTTGGATACAGGGGCAAAAATAACATTTTTAGGTCAAGGCGGAGTCCACATGTGGGCCGCTTTACACCGAAAAACGTATCAGGAACAAAGGTCTCCAAATCTGTCAAACTTAGTATCAACAAGTCAGGAACGATGATACGAACCCAATGGAACTTCCAGAATTGGATTCCGATGAGCCGATCACAAAATCGCCTGTCAAGTGGAGCCGTGGGGCCCACGATACACGATTTTGTCAACGTTCTCAGAATTGAACCAAACTTGGGTCACAGGACAAGCGTATTGCTACGAGTCTGATGGCGTAAGTTTCGTATCGATCCGACGTGTGTACACTAAGTTACAGTGAGATCCAGAACGTACGGATACGGGACGTTGTCGGCGGATACGCGTTGATTTCGGTGTGCACGCACATCCAAATCAACTTCTGCGAAATCCCGAACGTCCGTATCGACGGCGCGCACGTATCGGTGAAGACCGCCCTCGACCAAGTCGTCCCGTTTGGCGGGGCGTACTCAGTTCCGGGGTGAAACAGGGCGTTGGTTTTCCTATTTTTGGATCGCGGTTCGCGATCGCCATAGGCCGCGATGCACCGAGCGGGTTACACGGGCATCGAGAGGGTCATGCAGCCTATGCGTCACAACTGACGGAACAGAAATTAGGACAGCGAGGAGAGAGATCGGGTTACCTGAACAGGGCTCCGTAAAACTGATATTCTCGTATCCGTGTGTTGATTCGGCACCGTTTTCGTGTCCTGTGTCCGGGTGAGTCGTGTCCGGGCTAGGGTTAGGGTTCTGCTGTGTCGGAGCTTGTCGGAGGCTGCACTGGACGGGGATAGGCGTTGCCGGAGTCGTCGGGGAGCTGTTGGAGTCGTCGGCTCAGGCGAAGGTCGGGGAGGTCGAGGGCGAGGGTGGCCGGGTGTCGTGCTGGAGGGCGGCAGAGAAGGATGGCCGGAGGCGGAGGAGATGAAGGAGATGGGGGCTCGGGGTCGTGCTCGAGGCGGTTCTACCGGCCCTGTGGAGTCGGGCGGCCGAAGGATTTGGGAACGGCCGCTCGGGCATTCTGGTTCGCTGAAGAGGGTGGCGCCGGTGGTCGGCTGGGACGGAGGGGGATGGCCGGAATTGGAGGAGAGGGAAGGGAAAACTCGGGGCCGGCTGTGGTTTAAATAGAGGGGAAAAATGGAGGTGGATCGTCGGAGGTTGCCGGAATAGGAAGGGGAAGGGTTCTAACGTTGAGGGGAGGTGAAGAGGGATCGTCTCCGGCGGCCACGGCGGCGGAAACGGCCGCCGAAGAAGAAGAATCGGGGAAGATGAAGAATTGGGGGTTAGGGCTTCCAAACGGGTCGGGTCTTAAGCGGGTCGGGTTGAACCCGGATCCGACCCGCTAAGATTGGGTTGGGTTGGTTCGGTCAGACCGGCCGGTTCGGGTCAATTGGTTTGGTTTAATTTCGGTTTAAGTGAACCGGGTTCAAGTTTAATTAGGTTTAATTAAACAATTGTTTTTAGGGCTTTAAAAAAATACTTTCGGGGTCCAATAAATTCTCGAAAAATTACCCTATGTCTAGATTTTTATTTTACACCATAAAATATTATTTCTATAATATTTTAATATTATTTAAATTTAAAATACCTTAATTTTAATTAATAAAAATCCCAGAAAAATTCCAGAAAATTGTGTAAAATCCAAATTAAAAATTCTTAGAAAATCAGGGGGTTTACAAAAGCTCCAAGCGAGAAAGCCAACATCGACAACCAGGCAAACCGAAAGCAACACCAAAACAAAATTCTAAAGCGAAATCAAGAAAACCATGCAACAAAACACGAAAACTATTGGACTCATTTCAATAGAAGCCTATCCATTTGTTGTAAATGATCATCGCATTTTGTCTGTGGCAAGAGGATGCCGAAAGACTGCTAAGCTCTAAGCTACGACTCAGGCGACTAGCCACAAGCCCATTATATAGTGCGCATTCCGGTCGGATCGAAATTTGAGGCACTACAAGGGTAGCAGGGGTGGGGTAGGGGAGAAGATGAGGGTAGTTTAGGTTTTTTTTTTTAAACCAAAAACTTAACGTTGGACTAACGAAGGGTACTAAGTTGAAAATATTAGTTGAGGGAGGGTATTAAGTTAGTACATATTAAAGTTTAGGGTATGATGTTGAAAAAATAAAATAGTTGAGGGAAACAAGTTGTAATTTAGCCTTAAATTTATTTTATAATTGAAACTTTGTTTTGTTATATATCTTGGACGAAAATTAGGGATATTAACAATTTGGTGTGCGTTATGAAACGATTCCAACTTTTGTTTCTTCTCTTTTTTTATCTAAATGAAACCCAAAACATTGTCGATTTATTATGCTTACAGATTTTTTTTTGTATAGGGTAATATTTTTTTTAGATTAATTAGTTGCATAGAAACAAATTTTGAAAATTTGAAAATTTGAAAAAATTATTCCGCCAATGATTCTCACTAAATTTGTGCATGCGCATGTATTTTCGTAAGTTATTAGATAACATCTTTGAACTAAAATCTAACTAAATACTGGTCAACCATAAATGAAGAAACGAATAATTAAAAAGAATATACATGGAATTATAAAACCTGTATAGATAAAAAATCTCTCTTCAAAGAAGAGATATTATTGAATATAAAGGAGACAAAAATGAAAAAAAGAATTTACCAATCTATAGAAATAAAATTATATAAGTTTTATTGATAAATAATATATAGGGTTGTTTACAACAACTATACATAAGTTTTTGGTTTATAACACGGAATACCCCTACTTTTAAACTAATTACACTGACCACCTCTATGTTTTATGTTTATTACACGGGTACTAATAAAAAGTTATAACACTAATTATCCCTATTTAAAAAAAAAATATGAAGGAAGGGATAGTCAATTTAAGTAGTTTAAAAGTAGGAGTATCATGTATTATAAACCTAAAACTTAGAAATAATTAGTATGAACAATCCATAATATATAAGAGAGAACTTGCATAGATACATACTATTATAAAAGATAACAGAGGAAGATAAGGTAGATAATGTTGCTTTTTATTATTGTGTTGTATATTATTTTATTTAAAGTTTAAATTATTTGTAACTTTATCTAAAATGTCAAAATGGTTGACCACTTGATGGATATTTAGAAGGGATTTTGTTCGAAAATATTTAGTTTATATTTTTTAACTAATAATCCAAATTTATTTATGTACGGCTAATTAATCTAGAAAATATTATTCTATAAAAAAATTTCTGTATACTTGGTACCAATCCCGATTCAAAAATCATCCGGTTTGTCTTCTTAACATCCAAATCCGAACCCTCTTTGATCCGATAGAAGATATCGGATCTTGTTAACGGGTTAACGGGTAGAGTATAAAGAATGGAGTCAATAGTCTTCTGGCGAGGGCTTTGTTTGCGTTCGTACTTTCTACTCACTTCTCGCATAAATACCGAAACTGCCCTCGATAGAGATTTGCTCCCACCGTCTTCTCCACACATCACCAACGCATTCCTTCTTCCTCTAGAACCGATCGAAACCCTAAATTTCTCTGAAGAATCAAGAATTCAAGCAGCGTAGCTCCATGGATCGGATCGTCGGCGGGAAGTACAAGCTCGGCCGGAAGATCGGCAGCGGATCCTTCGGCGAGATTTTCCTCGGTGAGTCCAGTTCGATATCGATTTTTTTGGCCAAATTCATTGAAGTCGTGAGCTAACCGTCTCTTCGAATTTGTTGATCTGCCTCAGCTACTCACGTTGACACCTTCGAGATCGTCGCAGTCAAGATCGTGAGTTTTTCGGATATCCTTGATTTGATTGTGATTTGAAGGGATTATACTGTTGAATTCGTTTTCTTTGTGGAGCAAAATTAGGGCTTTCGTGAATTGATTTGGTCAATTTACTTGGTGTGCTTTTAGAATGTTTTTATTTTGACAATCAAGATGAAAATTATGTGATCTTTTCCGAATTTTTATTTATTGGAGAAGCTGCATGTATATAAAGTTACAAAATTTAACCGTGTTTGGAGTCCAAGGGTTGTGGAATCTGACTCTTCTAACGAACGCATTGCGAAAATCACTATGAATCTAATGAATCCATACATCTGTAGAGAGGTTGTAAATTTCCTTCTTCTTTTTTTTTGCTTTTTGCGCTATATAAAACACAATTTTCGTCTAGGTTGCACATACACGAATAAGATACCTATGATACAGCCACAACTATTTTGGTGTGTCAGTCTGTATTTTGGAGTGTTTGTATTGT
Source organism: Iris macrosiphon (assembly GCA_036927795.1). Classification (NCBI taxonomy): domain Eukaryota; kingdom Viridiplantae; phylum Streptophyta; class Magnoliopsida; order Asparagales; family Iridaceae; genus Iris; species Iris macrosiphon. Next base: position 299,047,955 of record JAYESA010000005.1, read on the forward strand.
GTCCAGTATGTGTCATGCTTCCTAGATTTTTTTATTTTCCCTTTTTGGTATGATTTAGGTGTCAGCAGCATAAATATTTCAAATACCAGTTCTTTTAGTGAGATGATCCCGTAATATATTTGACTTTTGCCTCTTTTTATACGCAGGAAAATAGCAAAACCAAACACCCACAGTTGCTTTATGAGGCAAAGCTCTATAATATTCTGCAGGGAGGAAGTATGTATGGGACTTAAACAACTTGTTCAGAATGAGGTTTTGCTGTTGTAGGGTAGATTCTGATTTACGTGACTCTGCATGCAGGTGGCGTCGCAAATATAAAGTGGTACGGTGTCGATGTGGAGGACAATGTTCTTGTTATGGACCTACTTGGGCCCAGTCTCGAGGATCTATTTGTTTATTGCGGAAGGAAGTTCTCGTTGAAAACTGTCCTCATGTTGGCGGATCAGATGGTAATAGAATTAGCATGTTTTTTAGCATGGTTCATTTGTGGAACCTCATTACCTGCATTAATTTGTTTTATAAGTTTTGTAATTAATTGAGAATGGAGAATCTCTTAATGGTTTTCTTGGAGTAGCTGATAATTTATTCTCATCAAGGTGGTATAACTTTAACCAGGGTGTGCAAGTAGAGTCTAAAAGAAAAGAGGAAACAAAGTTATTTTTTTTTATAATTATATAGTGCTAACACTTTAAAGTGCTAAGCACTATATAGTGCTAGCACTTTATAGTGCAAATGTTGTTTGTTTTTCATAAGTATATAGTGCACTTTAAAGTGCTCCCGTTTTTTTTCCCACACTTTAAAGTGCATTATAAATGTATATATTGACTATTTTACCCTCAAATACTATGACATTATTTTGAACACATTCACTAGTATAAATGAAAAAAAATATAAGTTCACCCTCAAATAATTTTATCAACATGACGGCACCGATCAGAAGTTCAATCTTGACAAACCTAAAATCCTAATCTTCAAATTCTCTTAACTTTTATGGACAAAATTTAATCAATTTTTTGAAGAAAAAAACTGAAATTTTAATGAAGAATTAGGGTTGAAGTGACCTGTGGTTCCTTGCAACAAAAAAATGCAGGATAAAATATTATTTGGGCGGAGAGTTTCCACCTATGAAGGATTAGGATTGCTTGGACATATTTGTAATATTTAATTTTTGTTGAAGGCTACAATTATCTTTTTTTGCACTTATAAGATATGTGGTATTTTGTAAGCTTAAGATTTGAGCTTACAATTTACCACTTATAAGGGGTATTATACTATAGTGATGGACACTTTAAAGTGCAAAAAACAAACACCTTAAGTTGGTGGGTCCGGCACTTATTTGATTACTTTAAATTGCTCGGCACTATATAATACAAAAAAACAAAACCCCCTTAGTCTACATCAATGATGTCGAACTTCAAAATTCTATAGTGCATGGTCTACAGTATTTTAGCATCAATTGCTTTTTTCGAAACTCCACAAGAATTGTGATTTCTGGTCACCATGTTTGTCGAGTCATAGGAAATTTATGATTCGTGGTCAAAGTAACTACGGTTTGCAATTCCAAAACATAGTGAATATATTTATTTGGGTCACCATCAACATCTACATCGGATCTTTTGGAAAATTGGGGTGCATGGTCAGTCATATTGTAACACCAATTGCTTTGTCGAATCTGCTGAAATATTTGAGGTCCATGGTTCATGATGTAGAATCACCAGTTGCTTTGAGCTCTAAGTTGTCTCTGGCGCCACTTCTTATGCCCCAGGAATCACAAAGAACAAAAACAGAGCCTTTATTCCAAAATGTTGGGGTTAATTGTTTGAATCATTTTCTTCCCCTCAACCATGTTAAGTGTCGTGTCCTGTATATCACTAATAGAAACCATATATTTTTCTACATATTCTATCAATATCCATTGAGGACTATCCTGTGTTCTTGCGGCTCCTTTAAGTACTATCTTATCGTTCCTCCTTACGGTTGCATCTATATCGGTGTGCGTTGTACATGTCGAAGCCACCTTAGACAATTTCTCTCTATCTTCTCCAGTTCTCCTCACTTGGCACTACCTCCAACTTCCCATTCATAAACTTGGTATTCTCATTTCAGCAACACTAATTTTCTGGACATGTTTCTTAATGCCCCATGAATCATAGAGGTCAAAAGGTCCACATTATAATACTTCCTATTTTCATATGCTTCTCTCTCTTTTTATTTATATTATAGATGAATGATGTTTTAGCTGTGCTGCTCAATAAATAAAAGTTGTGTACATAAAGTGGAGAAAAAGATTGTTCTGTGCATACACCTTAAGTGCAGCAATTCCTATGGAGATGTCTATCATGTTTGACTTCAACAATATTGTTTGAACCTTGTTTAGAATGAATGACTATAATTGTAAATGAGGATAATTGTTTCAAATAATCACTGTATGTCATTACTGCCATTTCAATAACTTCCTGAGCAATTCTTTAGCATTTCATCGTATTCCTGGTGCTTACAATTTTGGAGAATCTGTTCACTGATATCATGATTTTCTTTCTTAGCATATGGTTATAATGCTCTCATTTTCAAGATCAAATGGCTATGTGCTGATTGTCCTATAATTGCTGTTGATTGCAGATAAACAGGATAGAATATGTACACTCAAAAGGTTTTTTGCATAGGGACATCAAACCTGATAATTTCCTTATGGGTCTTGGGAGAAAAGCGAACCAGGTAGCTATTTTGATCTGTTCCTAGTATGTGTGGCTCATTTGTATGGATGCTCTTTCTAATTACTCCAGCATTCTCAATTGTGGTTTATTGTCTCTAGGTATACATAATTGACTTTGGTCTTGCAAAAAGATATCGGGACTCCACCACCAATCGCCATATAACATACAGGTAGGCGGTTATGCTTCGTGTGTTAATATTAACTAGTGAAGTTAGCACTCAAATGAACATTTTTGCCATTTAGTTATTCAATCTGTTGAGCTTTTTCTTTTTCTTTCTACCCTATTGAGTGTAGAATTCAGTGCTGTGGGATGGCAATATGCTCTTCATACTTTGTCATATGTACAGTAGAAACACTGAATACTATGTATGGGAAGGGGCACATAGTAAATTATGTCAGATCTCTTTTATATAAATTGAAAGAAGGCTACTAATTTTATGTTAAACTCCCATTTTTCTAACAGTAGGATATAGTAAGAAATAATTAAATGCTTCTTCCTTGGGAGGAAATCATCAATTTAAGACGGGGAACATGACGACTTTGATTAAGAAAAAGATTATTGAAGGCATGTCATTCAAACTGGCGTTTCTTAACATCACTTCTTAATGTCAATTAGAGGCACAATCAACCGATTAGCATGTTGTGTCTGCTAAATAATTTTGTATTGCTCCTTTACAACTCTACGATTAATATAATTTTCACTCTCTTATTTAACAACACCAAGCACTAATATGCATAGATAAAAGATTTCTGCAAGGTAAACAAGTTGCCTAATGTGTACTTTTCGTATTATTCAGAGAAAATAAAAATTTAACTGGCACTGCTCGATATGCAAGTTGCAACACTCATCTGGGAATTGGTAAGAGACAAACAACTTTTCTTTTCAGTTTCTAATTATGAATTAAACATTCTAATCTGAGTTATTTTGTGTATTCAGAACAAAGCCGTAGGGATGATTTGGAATCGCTTGGCTATTTGCTTCTGTATTTTTTGAGAGGAAGGTATGCTTTAGCATTAACATTGTTCTCTAATATATACTATAATAGGATAACCAAATTTTGCCATGTTTTTATCTTTTGCAAGTGTTGTTGTTATTCGCTGCAGGCCTTAGCACTTTATAGTACATAAGTTGGAAATATTAGTAAACCTATGAGATAAAGCTAAAGTAGTAAAGTCATATAATGCTTTAGATTGGATGAATTATTTCTATCTAGACATGCATTAGTGAATTTTTGGATGTACAGTCAGTTCAAGGTGTTACTTGCCATCCATTAGGAACTAAGAAATTACAACGAAGACATTGGTTTATATGCATGAAGGCAGTACAATGTGATGTCATTTTTTGCTTTTTTCACTTCTACTAGTAGAATGTTTCTTAGTTCTTTCAAAGTAAAATGTTAGATTTCCTTTTCAGAAAGAGCTTTCACTTATTGTTTTACCTTGTACATGCTTATCTTACTGCTTTAGTCAACTGATTCTTTATTACTGTGCAAAGTCTTCCATGGCAGGGCCTAAAAGCAGCCACAAAGAAGCAGAAGTATGATAAGATTTGTGAAAGAAAGCTTTCAACTCCTATTGAGGTACTTTCCTACCCTTTATGTTCCTTTAAGAGTATTGTCATGGAGACATGATAACATGTTAAACGAACTTCCTTTAGGTTCTATGCAAATCTCATCCAGTGGAATTTGCATCTTACTTCCACTACTGCCATTCTTTGACATTCGATCAACGACCTGATTATGGATTTTTGAAGCGCCTATTTCGAGATTTGTTTACCCGGGAAGGTATGGCTGGTCAAATTTATAAGTTTCCCTCTGTTAATTATTTATTGGCTTTTGTAACTATTTTGTTACTTATTATACTTTAATGAAACACTGTATCATTCTACTTTTATGATTGCAAATTTTCATTGAAATTGCCGCATCACAATTATATACTGTATGGCTGGTAAAGATGATCACATATGACCATTTGAAAGAATAGGGGAGAAAAAGCTCAAGTTGTATGATTGTGA